>PVIJ01025814.1:0-10073 GCA_004024925.1 Scalopus aquaticus
TCTCCTGGTCCGGTTTTGTGTTGAGGGGAGGGGAGAGGGGATCTGGTGGTTCTTTCTTCTCCTTAATCAGTCTTTTTAGCTTCTTTCCAAGTTCTACTCACCCGTGAGGGTGTTAGATTTATGTAGCGTTTCTGGATCTTCTCTGGGTTTGGCTGATGTCTCTTTATAGGCAGCTTTTCTTTTGGGAGAGTTGATACTAATGTCCCTTCACCACCATGTTGATGACGTCACCCCTCTACTATTGATTTAGTGGTATATTTTTATCTGTATTTTTAAAAAAGAAAAAAATATTTGACTATTTTTATAACAATAATAGAAAAGAATCAGATGCTGAAAAATAATGATGAATATTTTAAAATCACCTTAAGCTCTATCACCCAGAAATATTGTTAACATTATAATGATGAACATATTTTCACACATACAGAGAGAGGAAGAGGAGGAGAGGGAGCAGACATAGAAACACTTTTTTTAAAAGAGGGGCCATGTCTAGAAGTTATTTAGTTATTTTTAATAAAACATGATTTTCCTTTATTTTAATGGAAGGGAGAAAGAGACTTTAGAAATTGTGGAAATTTAAGTGTAAGAATTAATGTTTTCTCTAAGTTCACTGAGCTTATAGGAAAATATAACAAGCTTTGAATTGGAATGTTTCAACATCAAAGAACATCGGCTAAACTTTTCTGTAAAATAAGAAGGTATTAGTACTCTAACGTGCTCCCTCATCTACTTTAACTAACTTCACTTCCCAATTTTTGTTATTTATGCAATGCCTGTGTTTATAATATGGAGATTCTGGTTTTAAGTATGTATCTTAATTAATTTGATACATTTAAAATGTGATACTCATTGCCAGTCCTTTTAGAACAACTTTCATTCTAAGTTATGAATTTCGATTATTCTCAGAAAAATATTAATTTAATTGTTAAGTAGCTTTATCACAAAAGGGATGTGGATGCTCTATCTGAAGACTGATTTTTCTCATTTGAGACTATCTACCTGTGACTTTCATACAAGACCAACATTTGTCTTATTGGATAAAATTTTCCTGAGTGATATTTTCTCTTCTTCAGATCTACCTGTGTGGATGATGGAACCACCACCATCGATACATAGAACTATTCCATCACTGCAGAGATGTCCATTCTTTTTCTGTGCTTGGACATATATAACACACATATTTTAGAAAATCAAGGACATGCAAAAATGCTACTCTGTAATATAATATTGTGATCATACTTTCATGTCAAATCTGTGTCGCTGTTACTAAATTCTTACTAGACCTTTTAAATATCTTCCATGCGTTTTTATAACACATTCCCTACATTAAAGAATATTCAGGTTGATTTTAATTTTCAGATCTTATAAACAAAGCCATAACAAACATTTTTCATTCCTTTTATATTTATTTCCTCGGTTAAAATCACTGAGGAGTGTTTTGTAAGTCCATTTTATTAAATGGTTTTGTTCTGTATTGCCAGATCTCCCTCTAAAAATATTCTATCAATTTTCACGTCACCGCAGTTCTTCCATTGCCCATCACCATCATCATCATCATCATCATCATCATCATTATTATGATTATTATTTTTGCTTGTCACCAGCTCTAATTACACAAGATCCTCATAATCTGATCGGGGGGAAAATCGGTGTTTTACTTTATTTTGTTTTCTTCCTCTCCTCCATCTTCTGTTTCATTGAACAAAGGAGTGTGGGTGGTGGTGGTGGTGGCGGTCACCAAGGAAGCTGTTTCTTTAGTTCTTACACATACTTCTTTTCCCTTAAGATCACTATTTTATTTATGATTATCCAGATATATTTCTTATTATGATGTTCAATGTGGATGTGGGTTTAAAAGCTGCAGTTATTCTCCAAGTGTCAGAAATATTACTTCTGAGGCTTAAGCACACTTCTATGCCATTGGGCTTCATCATTTCTGTAGCTTCGCTGCAGCGATGCTCTGGGATGCAGAAGGGCCTGCGTCACAGCTTTAAACATTCAGACTCACGGAGGGTGACCCCGCGGGCCATGTGCGGTTCTGAGGTAGCGGTTAACAGAGCTGATTTGATTGCTACCTCTGGATACACGGAGTCTCTCTTCAAACAGCCCCAGAGCTCACTGCTATTATTAATCTGTCTCTGTTGCCAGATTCATAGCTTCAGAGTAAGAAAATATTATCTGAGCAAATATTTAAGCAGAAATCTCTACGCTTTATGATTCATTAAAGAATAGTTCATTCAATTTGTTCTGGAGTAAAGTGAAATGCTCCAAATCAATATACTCTCCAGTTTTCCTGGCATCTTTTCCCCACAGTAGGAAGACAAGGGCTTCACAGGAAGAAAGGCTTTATGGAGTCCCTCTCTTATTCTTGTCCTTCCAGAATTCAGTCTATGGTAAGAAAGTCTTGTGACTGAAATGGATAAAATAAAGAGTGTTTGTTGTGCAAAGTGGTTAAATATGAATGACATTCTTTTTATGCAAAGTGGTTCTACTCGACAGTCTACCAATTGCTGAAGCAAATGCTTTGAACTGGCCTACTGAATGTGCAGGCTGCTTGTGTGCTTTCCTGTGCTGCAGAAGCTTCCAGGTATTCCACCAGTTTGGAAAGCATGAGCGGAGCATCCTGTGGTAATAGGATGCTGGGCCTCCTCTCCTAACACAGTATATGGCTTTCCTTCCCTCTTCTGCTTTGGTTGCCACCTCCTTCCTCCTCAGAGCATACGAGGGTAATGGCTATAAAATTATGGGTCTGAATAAGTGGTATTGGTACAGCAAAATGGTATGATTTATCACAAAAAGATAGGAAAAAGGTGTTCTTTTTTTATTATTATTGAGTTAACATTGGTTTACAACATTGTATATGATTTAGAGGTATAGGATCTCTCCCTTCAGGTGTTGTTACCACACCATACCCAACACCAGAACACCCATAGTCCTCCATAGTTCACTTACCCTCTGTACCACAGTCAGATTTTTAGGGCTTGTTGTTGGTTTGACTTTATCTGACTCTTTTTTTTTTCCTTCATATTCCACATATAAGCGACACCATCTGATATTTGTCTTTCACCTTCTGTCTTCTTTTGCTTAAGAAAATTCCTTCTAGTTCTATCCATGTAGTCACAAATGGCAAGAGTTTATCTTTCTTTGTTTTTAAAGATGAGCAGTATTCCATTATGTGTATGTGTGTATTTATATATATATGTGTGTGTGTGTGTATACACATACACATATACATACATACACACACACACACACACATATATGTGTATATATATATATATACATATCCCATATCTTCCTGATCCGCTCATCTGGCTTTGGGCATGAAGGTAGTTTCTATAATTTGGCTATTGTAAATAGTGCTGCAGTGAATATAGCAGTATGTATTTCCCTTTGAGTTATTGTTTTTCTAATCTTTGGGTACACACATAGGAGTGGAATTGCTCGGTCTTATGATAGATTCATTTTTACTATTTTGAGAAACCACTACACTATTTTCTGTAGGTGTTTAATATTTTTAAGGGTATTGGGGAACTTCTCTTTCTGGTATGTTTCACATTGGCATAGGTGATTTTAGGGAATATTTGTTTTCTTTAGAGTAGTTGTTTGAGGTGATGAAGTTCATGTGAATCACTGCCTGTTAATGTTATTATTGATAATAACCTTAGGAGTGAAAGAAAGGCCAATCAGCTTATGGAGACAAACCATTCGAACTCCTGTTCAGCCAGCCCATTTTGAGTAAGGGAAATTAGGAGCCAATAAACCAGATTCCTTCTCTCGTAAGAACTTTCTTCCTTATGTTCTTACACCCATGCCCACTGAAAAATGGCTATTGCTATTTTATATTATATTAAAATATAATAGAAATATAATAGAAATCTTATTTTATATTAAAACATTGTGGAATGAAGTCCTGTTCTCAGTTTCCAGAGAGGTCTTCAAGCTGATAAATCAGTGCTATTATTTAGTTACTTCAGTAAAAGTTGTAGCGTGTTTAAGTAATGGATTGCTTGGGAATCTGTTGGAGTTGGGTCATCTGCTTGTTTTTTCAACATGCTTAAGGAGGAAAACTTCAATTTATTATTTTGGCTCGTGAAGTTGTATTTAGAATTGCAGATAAAAATATCAAACTTTTATCTTATATTTTAAAAGAGACATTTTATTATATTTAGAAAAGAACACCTAGCTCTATCTTGTTATTTCTTTATCACAAAGAAGAGAGAAGTAAAATCTGTATTTAAAAGGCTGCGGAACATTGGGCATTTAAAGTACTCAGCAAGTTATTCCCTAAAGCACTCCATATGATATGTAAATCTTTTGATCTTTCACAAAATGCATGAATACCATAAAGAATAATGAGTACAAGCTTGAAAAATACAATATTGACTGTCAATGTAGTGCACTTAGGCACAATTATTATTTGCATGACTTTTGCAACATAACTGGAGGGTATACTTCTGTGAATATGTTAAGTACATGCTAGTGTATGCTAAAAAAATTAATTTTATGAGAAAGACTTCCTTTTCCCTCTCTCCTTCCATTGGCTATCTTTTTTTCAAGACCATTTTCTCAAGATAGAAAGAATTTTCGAGAGAGGGTAGAATTGTCTAGAATTTAAAAGGAGAAGCTCTGCCATCCCGTTGTTATTAATTACCATATGATGGATAAAATAACTTGGCTTAGAAAAGTATTACCCTATGATACCCTGCAGAAAGAATACTTAAGTCATTGTAAGCTGTTTTATAGAAATATTCATTTAAGACTTACTTCAGCAATCTGAATGAAAGTTTTCCTTCAAGTTTAGTTTGGAGAATAATTGCTGCCATTTCTATATATTTTAGAAATTACAAATTCTGTTTGAACTTGTTCAAAAGGACTTATTTGAAACAAACAAGCCATGGGGGGGGGAGATAGTCTCTTTAATGAGTCATTCTAGGAAAATTGGAAAAAAGCCATACATAAAGAATGATGTTGTTAATACCATACCCAGAAATAAATTCCAGATGAATGAAAGATAAATTACACAGAAGAAAATTTTGACCATACATTCCACAATATCAATAAAAATATTTTGGTGACTCAACCCTATGGCAAGGGAACTAAAAGCAAAAGTAAACAATTGGTGGGCCTCCTTGATGGTGCAGCGGTGCTGCTCTGTGGAGCTGTCAGCAGGGGCGATGCGAGTTCGACGCCTGGCAGGGGAGATTCCCACATGGCAGGGCAGACCTCTCCTGCCTCTCCTGCTGCTCCCCTCAGCAGTGTATATCCGTTGATCTACCTGTACTGCTCCCCACTCTGTCTCTGGTGAACCCTCTCGCCGCCCCACGCCTTTGGCCTGTACCCCAGCTTGAATGCATAAATAAATAAATCTTTTAAAAAAAAGTAGTAAAAAATTGGAATTGCCTCACGTTAAAAAGCTCTGTATAACAAAAGATAATACAAGAAAATTAAATAGACATCCTGCTGAACAGGAAAGATATTTACACAATATATAACTAATAATGGATTAATATCCAAGATATATCAATATATAAATTTATGCAATTCAACAACAAAAGCCTAAATAACCCAATTAATAAACAGACAGTAAATATAAAAGACAATTCACTAAGAGGGTAAGCAGAAGGCCAAAAGACATATGAAAAATGTTCATTGTCACTCATAATAAGAGAGATTCAAATTAAAACTGTGAGAAACTGCCTCACATTCATTAGAATAGCACATATATAAAAGACTCCCAGTAAGGAATGTTGGAGAGGATGTGGACAAAGTTATCCTGGTCACACTGTTGTGGGAATGTGTACTGCTGAAACCATGATGGAAAACATTATGGAAAGCAATCTGGATTTATATGACAAATTAGAAATACAGTACAATGCAGCAATCCCATTTTTGGCACATATCCACAGAATAGGAAACCATCATCATAAAAAAAACCTGATGATCTACAGTATTTACATCAGCCTTATTTATGATAGCTAGGACATGGAATCAGCCTAAATCTCCATCAGCGGACAAATGGATCAAGTGTATGTGGTACATATATACCAAGGAATATTACACAGCCACAAGAAAGGATTAAGTACAGCCATTTTCAACAAATGGAGGGAATTTGACAAAAAGTATATGCAGCAAAATAAGTCAGAATGATAAAAACAAATTTTAGACATTCATATAAGAATCTGACAACACGTAATGCTTTCAGAAACTATTGAGCATCAGCAAATACCCTGATGGTTTTGAGGTTAACAAGGAAGGAGGGGGGAAGGGACAACAAGGACACATAAAAAAAAGCAGAACAATTTTTTAGTTAATTTTTCAGTTGTTCTACTTTTGCTAGAAAAATAAGTATTGCATAATTAAAAATGTATTACTTTGCTATCATTCTGTACTTACAAATAGCTAATGTTCATGTCATTTGATTCAATGTAATGTATACTAACAACTATATAGCATTAAGTAACTCAGAAAATACAATTATAAAATTAAATGTTAATAGCTTTCCATTTAATTTTTACCTTAAAAGTTTTATTCAGCCATCTTAACCTTGATTGGATTAAGAGTAAGCTTTGTACTTGTTTGTTTTATGTATAAAGCATACATCTATATTACACACTCATAAATGGATATATAGCATATCTAGGCTATTGAAATTTCTTGGAGAGGGGTAATAATTAGGAGAAAAAGCAAAAAACTCTCCTTAGCAGGGTGATAATATGAAAAAGATTGAGAACCACCATACTAGGTGTTATAAAAGGATTCTGAAAAAATGTTCAATTAAGGTCCAATCATTATAAAAGAGAAAAGAATTAAGGTACATCTCTGAGACCTTGGTTTGCTTACTTTTGCTATCTTAGCCTAAATTATCAGTTAGTTAATTGTCTCTACCCAAGTGGAACTTACTGTAAATCTCTGTAAGGGTCTGAAATATGATTAATACATTAAATATTCAGATACTCAAGTGAGAACTCATTCATGAACACTTATTTTAAAACCCTCACTTTCTACTTCTTTGAAAAAGTTTATCATTGTCATCAATGATTAGTTTCATATAAATGATTCATTCAGAAAATACACATTATGTAAGATTTTCCTTTTTAACAAGTTATACTTCTAAAACCTTTTTAACTATTTTTCATACTTACTGATTGATTATTCTCTACTTATAGACTTTGTGATTTTTTTATTTTACAGTAGTTTATGGTAATTGATTTAAATATATATATATTAACCAAATATATATATATATGTATATGTATATATGTATATAGAGAAGGGGATTGATGGATGAAGGAACCCAAAGCAATTTGTTGGGAGAAGAGAATTAATTCTGAGAATTCTAAACAAGAAAATTGTATTCATTTACTTTACTGCCAGTGATTATTTTTTTTTATTTGTTAAGTGCTAACAAAGATCGTTGGTTGGTATAGAAGTGTATTTTAGTGAGTATGTATTATACGAGGGCCAGTTCTGATAACTTACCCTCCAAGAACCGAAAGAACCTCTTTTAAGATCAAATATAAAAGTAGAGTGCCTTTTGAAACAAAACAAAATCCTTTTTATATTGTGGTTGTCAGAGCTGGAAGGCACAGAGAGAAGACAAGCCCACATGCAAGTTTTTATGTTTTATGACTTCCCTTTCATTTGATATTAGATGAGAGTGTTGAGAGGAACACAATACTAGGCTATGCCAAAATGACAGGCCTTCGCTTTACCTTTCAAATTACCCTCAGAAAGATTTTTTTTTTGGTCAAGATTAGCAAAATTCCCCTTCATTCTAGTTGATGCAAGCCTTTGGTAATTATTGATTTCTGTCAATATTTTATCAATAAGGCATCAGAAATCCTCTCAGTACAATTTCTTTCGGCCAACTTCTGTAGTCACTCAGAATCTAGAAGCCTAAAAATCAGTTTGACTCTTGAAGTAAATTTTCGGTTATGATCACGGGTGAATTGGTGGTGGGCTACCCAAGGGGAATGCAAAATGTAAAAGACATAAATAACAATAAAAATATATATTATAAAAAAAAATTTCGGTTATGTTGTTGTTAATCATTCAAACATTCAGTTGTCACTGATGCCAGACCTTAATATTAACTAACAACACAATTAAAAACTGTAATTCATGATTACAAATTCCTAGCAAAGGAGTGAAAACACGCAGAGAACTTTTGTACAAAGATGTCAACATCATCCCCGTCTCTTCCTCAACTTAATCGTCATCTTCATGAGGGAGACAAAATAGTACATTTGAGAAACGTGACATTTATTTAATACAACAAACTCATTTTGATTCCTCTCAGAGTTATATTATAAAAACGTGTTATCTATATATAAGTTTGAAAGAAAGGATTCAGCATCATGAAAAGACTTTGGAGCAATTTTTTTAGTTATTACTATTTGTGTCTTTTACGTTATTGCGTATTTGCTGTAGGTTATCCACCGCTGATTCACCTGTGAACCATCACCATAGTCCCCTATGCTCTTTTCTGCCCCATTTTGAGCCCTTACCCTCCCCCTCCCTCACTAAATGTCTCTCTCATTTGGTTCCCCTATGTTCCTGCTACAAGTGAAACCACTCGATATTTTTCTTTCTTTCTGGCTTATTTCGCTTAGCACGATCCCTTCTAGCTCCATCCATGTTTCTGAGAATTGCATGTGGAGCAATTCCTCGGACAGTGTTTTTACAGGAGAGAAAATGTCCGAGCCCCAGTAGCCACTGTGATGGTTAATTTCATGTGTCAAATCAATCGGGCCCTGGAGTTCCCGGATGACACATTCATAGCAGGCGCGTTAGTGAGGGCATTTCCGGGTGAGGTTAGAGTCCAGTAACGCAGATTGTCCGCCCCCATGTGAGTAGACACCATCCAATCTATTGAACTGAAGAGAACCAAAAGCTTCCTTCCCTTCCTACTCGCCTGCTCAGGCTGGGACACTGGTCCTCTCCTGCCGTTTTGGACTGGCATTCACACCATTAGCTCTCCTGCTTCTCAGGCCTATGGACTCAGGCTGAAATGACACTGTCAACTTCCTGGCTTTCCAGGAACGTCCCTGCTCTAAGGTTCCATAATCGAGTGAGCTAATTCCTAATCTTTCTCTCTCCTCTCCCTCTCTCATATTTCCTCTCTCTCTCTCTTGCTCACACATACAGATGTCATACACACACACTAATTATATATGTGTATATGTATATAATGTATATCATACATATTGTATATGTATATAATATACATTGTACTTATATGTATGTATGCATTTAATTATATATGTATATATAATAATTATATATGTATATATGTGTGTATATAATGATTGTGGTGCACAAAGGACAAGCATTTATTTCCAGCCAAACTAGCATTTTTAGAGAAGCTGTCCCACAGAGGGGACAGTGAGTTGAGTCACACAGCAGTGTTTAATGTGGGAGGGGATCTTCAGGAACGTCTTGGTTCCCAGTGCTGGCCTCACTCCTTGTTACAGCCTCCCAATCATTCCTCATCTTCAGCAGGCAGGTCTGAAAAGCATACTTTTGGGAAACAAGAAAGTTTGTTGTATACATGATGCTTATCTCATGTAGTTTGCTTAGAGGTAGGAAGCTGGTAAAAGGTGACCTACACCTGGGGACCTGGGCCAACGGGAGAATTCCTTTGAGTAAATTCCTTTGAGCACCCTGTGCTCGCAAAGGGAGGCGGTGCACCAGCTAAGTCTGTGTTCGCGACCAGACCCTTGGTGTATGGTCAGCCTCCTTCACTTCCTTTCTTTTGAACTTGGGAGCATGTAGGACACTTAAGTATTAAACTTCAAGGCATATGCCACACATTTGGGATGTAGCTTCGTGGTTAGCTTGCTGCAATCATATAATTTCTGTTTTTTAAAATAACTCTACATGACATACATCTCAGCAAAATCTTCAAAGTCTCATCCCTCAAAGCGAAGGAAGTGAAAGACAAGATAAACAGATGGGATTACATCAAAATAAGAAGCTTCTGTACAGCAAAAGAGACATTAACCAAAACTAACAGACACCCTACCAACTGGGAAAAGATTTTTGCACACAATACATCTGATAAAGGACTA
>PVIJ01025815.1:0-10320 GCA_004024925.1 Scalopus aquaticus
GCTGCTGATGTGAACCAAGCAGGATTTCCATTTGGGACAAGTCAGCTATGATCTGACACAGTCATTTTGTGTTGTTGGGGTTTCTGGCTAGAATCCATTATGCCTATCCAAGGAATCTTGCAAACTCTACCTTCAGGTCCATAGAGGAGGCTACAGTGGAACTTGATCTATCCCTGTTCAGATCTGGGTTCTGAACTTGACCCTTGGATCTCAGATTTGACATGTGTCCAATGGGAATATCAATCAACCTGGTAGGATTGTGGAGAAGGCTTTAGAGTGAACTAAGGTGGGGAACTAAGTGTAATCATCCCATCCAATGTGTCTCTCCTCCCTAATTTGATATCCTCAATGCTGGGAATCAAGGACCCTAGGTGATTATTTCCTCCATTCACTATCTAGAGGTCTCGACTATCATTTGGGATCCTGTTCTAGTCTACGTAGAAAAACTCTTGACCTACAAGATGGCTAGTTTCCTTAGTGATTAATTCCAACATCAGCATGAGAGTTTGCCAGTTTTGTGTAACTTGAAGGATGCTGAGGGGACTCCTCCATTCCCACTGCACAAAAAAGCACTTCCTCTACCAGCATGCAAGTGCAGGCCTTTTCAGGATTAGCAACTCATGCTGCTGGTTCTGAACAGTCC
This sequence comes from Scalopus aquaticus, assembly GCA_004024925.1. NCBI lineage: Eukaryota > Metazoa > Chordata > Mammalia > Eulipotyphla > Talpidae > Scalopus > Scalopus aquaticus. The sequence continues at coordinate 644 of PVIJ01025815.1, forward strand.
CAGAGTTCTTAAAAGGTTCAATAAAGTACACCTTACCAGATATGCACGCATGTGAAGCTCTCAGCAGGTAAGAGGTGAGTTTGGCTGAGGACCTGAGAGGTCAGGGGTGGTGTCAGAGGTCAGGGTGGAAAATGGGCAGGTTGAGGGGAACCAGGTGAGCAGCACATCCCCTGCTTCCCAGCCTGTATGGGCTTCAGTGCACCCAGTTTCCTCAGTTGGAATAAGCAATGGGCATCGGGCTTGGAGGAGAGCAGAGAAGAAGGAAAATAATCATAGTTTCTTCTAGCTCTGCATTTCTGAGATTTTATATTCTAATCGCCCAGGTTAGTCAATTCACCAAATCTGGGTACAAAAATCCCCAAGAGTTCCCTTCCTTTTCATATCAACTGCAAATGTGGGGTGTCCTCGAGATCCCTCTTGTGTTTGAGAATTCTCTAGAAGATGCACAGAACTAACTGAAAGTTGTTAAGCTCACTGTTACAGTTTACAGAGAAAAGATAAAGGTTAAAATAAGCAGGGGGTAAACTCATAGACTGGGAGAGTTTCACCTGTGGCATTTCCACTGTCCTCAGGAGACTTTACTGTCCTGGACTCAGTGTGTGACATGAGCATGGGGTATTGCCACCCAGGGGAGCTTGGCCTTTTAAAGAAAAAAAAATTCTGACGTTGTTAAAATGACACAGAATCTGTTCATGTTTCAAGTCCATTACAATAGAGAAGAGAGAGATTGGTTCGACTACGGCAAAGACAGGTATTAATAGCCCATGAGTGAGTGAGGAGGGCAGGTGGGTTGAGATTGACCAGAGGAGAGGATGAGAGTAGGAGGATTCACATTCAACTGACCCAGCAGCACAATCACTCAATCGCTCAAATAGAGATCAAGAACTTGTCCACCAAAGGTGGAGGGTGGTGAACTTGCTCTGATATCAAAGATGATGCGATATCAAGAGTGGGGACATTCTTGCTAAATACACATAGCAGAACTCTTGCTAAGACTGGGTAATACATGTTAGGAAGGACAGGACACAGAATGCCAAAGTCAAGTCCTCATTAAGAGAAGGGCTCAGAATCACGGAGCCTGAATTGTTTTCTCACTCGAGAGTCACTTCACCCCAATCCTCATGTACACAGCTTAATGGGGGTTTGATTGCATGCTGCCCACATGACTGGCCTGTGGCCTCCAGTCCCAGGTGGGTACCACCCCACCCCAAGCACCCAGCATGTCTTACACTGTGAGCCTGGCCAGTGGCCATGGGCCTGGATGAAGACATCCTGTCACCCAGGACACTCTGGCGGCCTGGTGATCACCTGCAGCAGCCAGGCACGTAAGGCACAGATCTGCGGTAAGCTCATTCCTCACTGCACACTGTGTTTCTCTAAATGAGAGTGTTTCTGCTTCAAGTTAACCTGCCTGTCCTTCTCCAGAGTTCCCACTCTACACATACCTGCTATGCTGATGGGGTTGACCTGCCCTTGAACATTTTTAAAAAATTTTCAAAAGGGTGAGATTTATTATAAAAAGGGAAAGGAAGTAAAGGACTCTTGCACAGACACAGGCAGACAGAAAGATCTGCCCCTGACAGGGACAGGCTTGTTAAAATAGAGGCCTACATAGCCGCAGGGCAGCCTTGGGAGGAGAGCGGCCTCCGCTGCTTTGCAAAGGGAAAAGGATGGGGAAGAGAAACACCTGCACAGTCTCAGGTGGGCATGAGAGCTGCTGCTCAAGAGCATCTTCACATGACTTTGATTTCTTCTGGATAAGTACTGTTAAAAGTCTGTTACGGGTCCAATTACGACTGAGGCATAATTCGATGCAATCAGCAAAGCGGTGACTTATTGCTAGCTCGAGCTAGGGTCCAAATCAGCCCGGTATACCGACACAGCGGTCCTGTGGGCAAAATGAGGACCTCGAGTACAGAACTGGGTCAGCTTATAAAGGCAATGGAATTCAGCAAGTCCTAGTGAACTTGGCAAGACATCAAGGATGAGGGGTCGTGGAGCAGATGGTCTGTGCTGTTATCTTTAGGAGTTCCTGGAATCCTCGCCCCAGGCAGGGGAGTTCTATCTCAAGGTTGCCGGCCTTGAGACTTTTACGGCTACTGGCAGCCTGGTGCCTTGCTGCCACTAATGTTGGTTTTAACCTTTGTCAGTGGCCAAACATTCTGAACAGTTTTTAGCATTCTTACTTTTACAGTACTAGGAGCATCAATCGTGTGTGGACCATATTTAATGTTGATAGAAAAATCCTTTACTCTTTTAACATTTTTCCCATTTGATGTATAGTGAAAGCACTGATTTGTGTGGGATAGACCTTGTTGCGCCCATTTTGTAGATGACCATCTCTCTTTCTGTGTCACCAACCTTCACTGTTACAGGGAAGAGGAAGATGCGCTGTATGAAGAGCTGAGCAAGTTGCATGATGAAGACATTCGCCAAAAACAGCAGGAGTACAGGGAGGTGTTTTTGTATGTGTTCCCTCAGTTGAAGGTGAAGCTCGAGGAGCACAGAGCTCAGCTTCTCCAGCTTGCAGACAAAGCTGACAAGGTCCACAGAGGCTGTACCATCGCCAGCGTGGTGACCGACTTCATGGGCATTGTGTCCGGCATCTTGACCATCCTTGGAATTCCATTGGTACCCATGACTGCAGCGGCCAGCCTGGTAGTGTCTGCAACTGGGGTGGCAGGGGATAGCCACTGCTGTGACCAAGGTGTCCACCAGCATCGCGGAACAGGTGGAAATCTCATCAGTAAAATCTAAAGCCCAACTTGTCCCATCAGGACAAAACAACGTAGGGGAGTTGTTGGAGAAAGTTGCAAATAAGGAGATACCCAGAGCTTTTTCTGTAGGAGATAAAATCATCAACGGTCTGGAAGAAATTGAGAAGTGCAAGCTTTTCATGAATTCGGACAAAGTTAAACGTGCAGTAGCTGGTCTCTTGTCCGATGAAAGTATCTCAGTCGGAAGCACCATGAACCTCAAGGTAGTTCTTGGCGACAATTCTCAGGCATTAAGCAAAGGAGCCCGGGTAATGGGTGCTGTCGCCACAGGTTTCTTCGTGCTGCTGGATGTGGTCAGTCTTGTCCAAGAGTCAAAGCACTTGCACCAGGGAGCAAAGTCAGAGCCGGCTGAAGAGCTGAGGCAGCATGCCCAGGAGCCGGAGATGAGGCTGGAGATGCTCAGCGAGGTCCTCGGGAGTCTGCAGGGGGGCCTGTCCCCCTAACTCCGCAGTGCAGGGAGCAGGGACGTGTGTGACACGGAGAGGAGGTAGCTTGGGAGAGGGACCCAAGGGTGTCAAAGTCTATGGACTTGGGTGTGAAGGAGTTTGGCATTTTTTGTACTGAGTGTGTGTCTGTGGGGGGGTGTGGGGGCGGGCAGTGCAGCTGGCGGTGGAGGGGGAGGGGTCAAAGAGGAGGCGGGACTTGGAGCCCGGGAGACGGAAGGAGACTGGAGAGTGGGGGTTTGGGGAGAGACTGTGCATTTTGGACTGGACACAGCACGGGGGCATGAACCGGGAGGAAGCGGAAGATTATTAGTGAAATTGGTGGAAAGTGCAAAGTGACAGCACCTCCTTGCCTCCTTGATGAGTCTCCCATTGGGTCACTGTCCCAGCAGGAGTGAAGTCTTCCCCCTGGAGGTCTCCAGTCCCGTCCTCTAGTGTCAACCCCCCTTTGCTTTCAAGGGCTTTGTCTTACTCAGGGATTTGTGGTGGTGATGGTGGCTGTAGGGGAAATGGAGGGGCTCGGGCTCTTTTCACCTCCCACTACCAGCCTCTACAGCTACCACCTGTGTTCTCGAATCTTCCTAGGGTGCAGAGCATGGGACTTGCATAGAAATAAACTCAACTCCTGGGCCAAGGAGCCAGGACTCAAAGGGGCTCCTTAGCACTGGTGTCCACAGCGGCGGCCTCACTCAGAGGCTGGGAGCTCAGCTGCCTCCTCTCTGCCTGGTCTGCCTGTGCACCTGCCCCCCCACCCTCCTTCATCTTTAAAGGTCTGCAAAACCTGCCTGAGGCTCCAAAATTCTCCTTTGTCTGGCCAGATCGACAATGAACCTACCCAGCCTGGGATGGTGGTGCAAAGTAATGACGGCCTCAGCGGTGGTGACAGCAGAGTGGGTGCCGGTTTGCCAATTTGTTTTGTCCTTTGGGGCCAGGGTGCACTGAGACCTTTGAAGTCACAATGAAATTCCAGAAACTGTGCTGGGGCAGAGGCTCATTTGAAACAAAAAATAGGACAGTGAAACCAGAAAGCATCTCAGGTCAAGGAACTGGCAATGCAAACCTGTTTTGCAACCAAACCTTACAACCTTGTGAGCCTTTTCCCATCAGTTGAGGGGGGCAGGTGTGGGGCAAGATATTTCAGATGTGTCTGGCTTGCCCCTTTTGTGTTTTATAGGCTGTTTCAATAAGTATGGACTGAACTCTGCTTTATTGGGTGATCGGTGTGCCCCTCATGGGCGTGGTGCACAGGAAGGTGACAGACCTGAGGCGCTTGTTTGCAAGTGTCAGAGAAGGTCAGTGATGAACGGAAGGACAGAGAGCCAGACAATAACATCCTCATTCAGCAGCCCTCTTGTCCACATAGATGCTACCAGAGCTGCCCGGAGGGTCTCTCTCTGCCTGGAGGGTCTCTCTGTGTTGATTGTTTGCTCCCTGCCCCTCCCCCATCCGGCCATGTTGACCCTTAACACTTTGTGTGCGGTGCCCTAAATATCGAATGGTTTCACTTATAACAGGACTATAGGGAGGCCGGGTGGGAGAGAGACACTCAGTGGTGGGGGGGGGCGGGGGTGAGGGGAGGATAAGGGCACAAAATGGAAGAGAGGAGAATACAGGGCACCATGGAGATGGATCATGGGTGAATTGGTGGTGGGCTGCCCAAGGGGAATACAAAATGTAAAAGACATAAATAACAATAAAAAAAATAAAAAATTAAAAAAAAAATTTACCAGCCCTTGGGGCCGGCCATTTTCTGTGCCACCGCATGAATGGTGTAAGCATTCAATAAAACACACACAACTCCTGAACTACTGGATGTCAAAAAAACTGTAATATCTCTCATAAAACACCTTACACTTTCACCAAAACAATGTGTAAAGCTTGTAGACTGAGTACGGTCAAAGAAATAGCTCCTAATAGTTCCAAATAAATCCACCGTGGTGTGAAAAACCGGAGACTAGATGAACGCGTATTAATACGTGAGTGGCCACCTGATACTGGTGACAAAAACACGTACTAATACGTGAGCGGACCACAAAGTGTTAAGAATACAGAGCTTTGCACGTACCTGCTTTGTACCTGCTTTGAACTCTCCCAGGGCTTCTCAGTGCCCTCAGGACCAAAGCCCGAAGTCTGAGGGCAGCCTCAGAGACCCGTGGTCTCCTGAAGAGGAGGTGGAAACGAGGCTTACTCACAGAGGGCCTATCTTGGAAGTGGACTGTAGGGTCAGGACTGGGGGCAGGGAAGCAGGGAAGGAGGCAATTCTGATCCAAGGTCATGTTCTTGACTCGGTCAGCACGTAGGCCCAAGGGTTGACATCTGTGGTTAGACAGGGCAGCTCCAATTTGCAAAAGTCAGGAGCATCACTAAGAAACCCAGGAAGACCAAGTTAGGTGCCTCCCAAGTCCTCAGCGCACAGTCTTTCTCAAATGTTGCTGAAATTTCTGCCAGATGCTCTGACCTCAGACAGGACCTACGGCTGTGGGACACTCTAGGGTGTTCTTGCTGAACAGCACGGGGTGTTTCCAGGCCACTCTGCCTGGAAGGAGTGCCGGCCTCAACCAGGAGCCTCACTGGTCCCTGGGGAAAAGATTCTGGATAGGAGGTCAGAATGTCACAAAGATCAGAGCTGAGCCTGGTGACAGATGTTTGGAGAAGAGGTGCATGGACAGAGCTCTCAAAATGAGACCCAAGTGGGAAAAACTCCTGTCTCATGGGCGTGCTCACGGGAAATCTCCACTGTCAGAGACCAGCGATCGTCTGGGGCAGGGTCACCCCTTCCACGGGCACCCAGAGACTCCAAAGCTACTACTCTGACTTCCTTCAGGAAGAACTGGAAGAATCCACGGGAAGGAAACACTGATCCACTGATGGAAACACTGACAATAGTTACAGGGCTGAGACAAGTCTTCAGCAAGGCAGCCTCACAGAAGGACATTTAGGGCACCTTGTACTCAACTTAGATTTTATGGGGTAATTTTGCACATCCAAGTCTCTTGCTTCCTGCCCTGGGTTCCAATTGTGGGTGCGTGATTGGCATTTATGTACCCCACACATGGATATGCAGAGAACTAGTGATCACCAGAGCAGGTTCCCAGGGGATGGGAGCAAAGTTCAGATGCTTCCCTTTTGCCTCACTAGCAGGGTGAATCTGGGGGTGATTCCATGAAGTTTCCCCAGAAGGTCCTAATAGACTTAATCACCTACTAAATCAAGAGTGCGTCCTTGCATCAACTTTCTGTCCTCCATGCTTTGCTTCTCCCAGGCCTGCTCCTGGGGCCACTCCCCAGTAAACCCTCGGCGAGTGGACGTTGCTGTTCTTCTGCCTTCAGGGGCCCCCAGGCTGCATGGAAAGGCATTGCAAAGGTGGAAAAGGGCACTTCGAATGGCCTGTGTTCTTAAGAGTTACTCTGGCCCAGTGTGGAGGATGGGCAGTGGTACGGTCAATGCCACAAAGGCCAACACAGGAAGACCCTCCCAAAGCTCTTGCAGGCATCTGAGTAAAACAAGATGGTGGCTTGGGTGAGGATGTTACTGTCTGGCTGTCACTCTCTGTCTCTCCCTCTATCACTGACCCTCTCTCACAGCTGTAGACGAGCTCTTGTGATCTTCCTCAGACTCCTGTGCCATGTGTCAATCTAGGACCCAGGGAAACCCATCAATCAACACAATAAAGGCTCAGAGTGTCACCATATTTGTTGAACCAGTCTATGAAACACAAACTCTGGAGAACCAAACGGATGTGAAATATCATCTTGTGCAGCAACCCCTCCCAACGAATGGTGAGGAAATGGAGACTCTGACAGGCTGTGTCTCTTGGATACAACTGCTTGGTTGCAACATACAGTAGTGCCATGACCTGCCAGCATCTGATTTCATTCTTCCTTTTTTCAATTTAAACACTGTTCCAATACAGCATTTGGAATTTCGTTGGAATCAGGGGTGCCTCATTAAGTCTTGGTTCCAGAGAGCACCAGCGATTTGCCAAATGTTCCATCCATTCTGCTGCCACCACAACCATCATCACCACCATGACAATCATCATCATCACCATGATCAGTACCATCATCACCATCACCGCGTCATCATCACCAGCATCATCATCATTACATCATCACCACCACCACCATCATCACCACCATCATCATCACCATCATTATCATCACATCATCATCACCATCACCATCATCACCACCATCACCATCATCATCACCACCATCATTATCATCACATCATCACCAGCATCATCACCACCATCATTATCATCACATCATCACCAGCATCATCATCACCATCATCATCATCATCATATCATCACCACCACCACCACCATCACCATCATCATCATCACATCATCACCACCACCACCATCATCACCATCATCACCATCACCATCACCATCATCACCATCACCACCACCATCATCATCACCATCACCATCATCACCACCATCACCACCATCATCATCACCATCACCATCATCACCACCATCACCATCACCATCACCACCATCACCACCAGCATAATCAATAAATCACTGCCCGGCAGGCTGAAGCTCCCAGTTCCCACCACCTTGGGGTGGGATGTGGGGTGTGGGGAGGAACCTTCACATTTGCTGTCCCTCACCCGAGTGTGCCATGGACTGGTCCTGGTATGCCCCCCACCTCCTCCTTGTGGAGCTTCAGTGAGACACTTGAGTTGCAGCCTCCACCTCTGTTGTGGGGCCAGAAGCCTGAGACCAGCACCTGGATTGGGCCAGGGTTCATGAGTGAGACAATGATGTGACTCCACTGCTGGGATCTGCGAGCTTTGTGTGGACCCCAGGTTCCACCAGGTGAGAAGACGATGACCATCTACTTCCTTATTGTGATGTTTTCCTACTTCAGCTGCACAAAGATTGTCCCCATGAAAGAAAGAACCGTCTGAAGAACAGGCAGCTTATCCTAAGCAGGTGTGCAGACTCGTGGGACTCTGGAGAGGGAGAATGGGCCCAATGTAAGTTGGAGAAGCCTGACATCATTGCTTGACAATTTTGAAGATGAGATAGAAGAGCTGCTGGATGAGGGCCAGAAAGTTCGGCCTCGTGAAGAAAACAATATGGATGCAGACTTAGGCACCTGAAGGTGATGTTCAGGAGCCAAGTGCTTTTAGAGCTCCCTCTTCTCTTTCTTATCTGGATGCTCAAACATACCTACGACCCACTCCCCAGCGAGGGACTGAGTGTGTGCAATGGCACTAGCAAGTGCCTAACAGTAGCTGATAGAAAGACTGCAGTGGCCATGTCAGGAGGGACAGTTACGGTCCTAGAAAAAATCCATGCATTGACGGTCAAGAGACCAAGTGCAATTCCATGGGTGACACCAGGAGGACGAGGCATCAGACAAGAGGCTCTGGCGCTCCTATTGCCAAACTACCCAATCACAGGTGCTAGCCCTCACCGTGGATAGCAAAAAGAATTGACTGGTTATCCATGAGGATGGACTCTTCCTGCGTGTGCCCGCTGACCATTACAAGGGGAAGAGAGTGGATTTATGGTGTACAGATTCTACTGAACCAAAAGTGATCTATTTGTGTATATACATAACAAGGGAAATGATTCAGTTAAGAAAAAAAATTTTATGAACTGCATGTATAAATGAAGTCTATACGTTAAAGTAGTTCCAATCTAATAGCAGTTCCAATCTAGGACTTAGCCATGACCGGAAGGGAGTCATTTTGTGCATAGCTCTTTAAAAGTCTGAATTACATTCCTTGATAATGTTGTGGTTTGTTTCCTTTGCCAAGAATTGAAAATGTAAAACATTAAAAAATAATAATAAATTGCATGCTGCCTAAAAATAAATCACTGCCTAGTTCAGATATCTGCTGAAAAACAAAGGTGATAGATCCTGAAAAGGTCAGGCTGGAGACCACTCCAGGCAAGGACCACTCCTGCTAGGACATCAGACCAAGGTGATGAAGGTCAACAGAGGAGCCGCTACTGCTTTTCCTGTCCCCCAGCAATTCTCTCGAGCTTTCTCACATTTTCAATTCCTAATTGCTGCCTTCTCATTGCTTGTTCCTCTAGACCTCTCTAGTCAAGTCCAAGTGTTTTCTTCAGTTTAAAAGAGAAGGGAACCCCCACAGCGGGTCCTCTGTTGACCTTCACCTTCTTCCAGGCTCCACGTTTCTGCTTTCTCTGGGACTCACCTGCCTTCAGCATTCCCTGCCCCCTTGCTGCACTCAGTACAGAAATGCAAACCTCCTTGTCGAAAATGATTTCTGCTATGAAGCCAATTTAAAGTTTAGAAAAAGAAATTTATTAATGAGGTTATTCAGAGTCAAACTGATAACCAGGACCAGGAAAACAATATCAGATTTCTCTAAGAGACTGGTTTCCACCCCTACAGTATTTGGCTATGTTTTATATAGGTAAGTTACACGTGCAGGAAGAATACATGATTAGTTTTTCTTAACAAAG
>PVIJ01025816.1:0-10071 GCA_004024925.1 Scalopus aquaticus
CGCTGAGTGTCTCTCTCCTATTTGGTTTCCCTATAGTCCTGTTATAAGTGAAACCATTCGATATTTTTCCTTTTCTTTCTGGCTTATTTCACTGAGTATGATCCCCTCTAATTCCATCCATGTCGCTGCAAATTGCATGTGTTTATCTTCTTTCCATGCTGAATAGTATTCCATTGTGTATATGTACCACATCTTCTTGATCCAATCATGTATTTTTGGACATCTGGGTTGCTTCCATACCTTTGCTATTGTGAATAGTGCCTCAAAGAAGATATGGGTGCATGTATCCTTTCGGATTAGTGTTTTTGTGTCCTTTGGGTAAATTCCCAAAAGTGGTATTGCTGGGTCATATGGGAGCTCCATGTTTAGGAGTCTGAGGAATCGCCATACAGCTTTCCATAGTGGTTGGACCAGTTCACATTCCCACCAGCGGTGTAGAAGAGTTCCTTTTTCTCCACATCCTTTCCAGCATTTGTTGTTGCCTGTATTTTTAATCACTCACTTATTTTCTTTGGATCCCGGGGAGCTGACAGCAAGGTGTGAGTGGAAGAGGAGAGCGAGGACCGACCCAGCTCTAGCTGCTGGAAAGGCACAGCAGAGCATCCTCACTACAGATGAGGGGCTGTCCCGCGGCCCGCACGATCGCATCGTAGAGTTTGTGGGAACTAGTGGAAAGTAGCTATCCACTCACTTCTCTGACTGCTGCCTTTCCCAGACCTGGTACCCACGGCATCCACAGATGCAAAATGGGCGTGTGTCAGGATCCTGTGGGAGAGCCCTGCTGGAGAGCAAAGGGAAGGAGGGATTCTCAGAGCAGGGGCACATGTCAGAATTCCTGAGACACCTCCCGAGACGGGCCCGCTTGGCCCAGACCTTGGACTCCGTGCTTTGGCCTGCCTGACTGGCCATGTCATATGCCAGCAATGTGACTTGACCTGGCACTCAGCCTCCATCCTCCACCACCTTCTCATCTATAATATGGGCACCTACTTGGGGTTATGGGACCTGATGGCTGCTGCCCCGGGCCTTAGCACTTGGTTTGGTTGTGTCTCTCCCTCGATACCTGCCTCGCTCCCTTCTCTACACCCGGCCTTTACTCACATTTCATTCTCAGCAAGGCGTTCCTGGTCATCCCGCTTGCAGCAGTAGCACCAAGGAACGGGGGCCCTGTCCCTCCTGGGGGCCCAGGCCCACCGATGAACATAGCAGGGGAGAAGGGCACGCGGGTGTACGCTGGCTATCTGTCTCCCATCTGGCTCTAATCCCAGGGTGTTCTCTGCTCCTAATTTAGAGAAACGTAGGCACTATGCTAGCCCACCGGGCCATCGTGCCTGTGGTGGCCATGGCCGGAGCTGCTGTTGGACGTTTTCCTCTTTCAAATGTTGCTGCCACCGAGAGGTTTGCTTGTTATGACATATTATAAAGGGGGAAATGACGTTGCGACCCCGTTGTTTTTTATTAAACGGGTCACAGCATTCTGAGGTGGGAGAGAGCTTGGCCATGGGCCCGCTCAACCTTCCTTCCATGAAGTGCTGCCTGCAACTCCTGCTCCGGGGCCTGTGGGGACTCTCGAGGTTGCAGCCCACACGTGACGTGTCCGGGTTCTTGTGCACTGTGTAGCGAGGTCTCAGACGTGGAGGTGTTCCTGAGGCATGGGGGTCGGGGGGTACTCCACACGATGCTCTTGCCAGTCCCACTCTGTACTACACTGAAATCAAGTTTAGATGCAGTGGGTTGAGTTAAAAACATTGTTTTTCCTTGCTGGAGGCAGTGGGTTACAATGAATACCATATGAGTGGTGTCTGTGAGTTAGGAGTTCCCTGAATACAGTAACGCAAAGTGTCATGTTAGCACGTCCCTGCTTCCAAAATAAAAATGAGTGTGGAGGAAAATAGAAACCCACAGCACCAGGTACAGTCACAAACTTTTTGGTTAGGAGAGTTCAGTTCAGTTCAATATACACTTCTCTTGATGAGTCCTTAGTCTCTGCTGGTATGTAAGTAAATTTCCCTAAAAGTAATAATATTTCTTCTTTAGAATAGCTTGAGAGCCAGAATGAGCACTTAATCCTATTTCTATACTTTTAAAACAGAAATTGCCAAGACAGTTATATGACTATGCTGTTAATTTATTTTCTAAATTTAAAAAATAAATATCTCTGCTTTAATCCTGCGAGTACTTTTTTGCCCACATATTAGCATATACAAATTACACCTCTGTATTGGGTCTCTGAAGATCACTTATTCATAGGCTTAATTCATAGGCTTATATATTTTATGAGGTTTAAAATGAATGTGTTTTCATATGTAATTCTTGTATATGATCAGAGCAATATAAAATCACTTGGGCTTGCTAGCAAATTATTACCATTGAAATCTTAAAGTTACATTTTGAACAAGAGGATTTACTTTTAGGGAGCAGTGAGTACAACTCTGAGCAGCTCAGGGTTATTAAGGTTTAGACCTAATATAGTACATACTACAGTGTGTCTGTTTTTGGAAAAATAAGCTCTCCAATCGGTGAAGTGAGTAAAGTAACCGGGCAAATATTGGATGCTTTCTCTCTCCCTGGATGGATGGCTGGAGATAACAACCCCTGCATCAAATACAGCATATTTGCTTGGTTTTGCTCTCTAAGCTCCCATTTTATTCTGCTTGCCCCTTTTGTTCTTCACTAGAGGACAGAATCCATACTATATTTAATAAACATGCCTACTTTAGTTTGCTACAAGGCACAACTGCAATATTGAATCATTTTATCACTTAATGTTTATGTTTGCAGTGCATAAGGCCCACTAACATAAATAGGCCTAATCATTTCCTGCCGTTCTTAGGAAGAAGTTCGGCACTTTTCACGTCTTCCCTCATGAGAGTAGGGCGGTGGAGGCCGCTGGTGGGTCCCAGTGTGTCATCTGGCTCAAATTCTTCCTGGAAGCCTGTTACGGATTTGAGCAATTGAATTCAAATCTAAAACCACTTAAAAAGTCCTTTATAGTCCATTAAGAATTTATACGAGAGAGAACACTCCATGAAAGTTCTCCCCTGTTCAAGCAGATTGTTCTCTTTTATTATATATCAAGGTGGTATTGTAACTTTGATAACAGCTAATAATGTTTGGAATTTTGTTTATAATTAGTGGACCACACAAAGGTCTGCTTGTTGGGTTGAGCACTCTTAATCTGCTTACAATAGTCACTTGTTTGGTAAATAAGATTCAAAGTATAATTTTAGCTTTGGAACAGTTAAACTAAAATTAATGCACTTAACTGAAGTATATGTGTTTCTCTCAACATCAATTTCTAGATGTATTTCTAAGTATAGATAATAAACAAATATCAAGTCAGTGAAGGTACTGTGAGTGAAACTTTATTTTGGACTTCTAATGACAGCAAACTCTTTCTAGTTAGGTCCAATTAGATTTAATTTTCATGAAATAGGATGCAGCTATAAATCATATCTTACTTGATACCATAGTTAGAGTTTCTGTCCCCCCTCAAAAAAAACTTACACGAGAATATATAAACTTAAATTTAAAACTACTCTTTTAAAACTCCTAGTAGAGCTTCATAGCAAATATGATTCCTACTTTATCCATTTACAAGTGGAGCTTATAAAATTCTGCTTGTAAAAGTCGGATCCTTCAAATTGGTAAAATAGAATAAAAAGAAGGCTTTTCTATTTCCAAGAAATTTAATTCACAAAATCTTTTTTCACTAATTTCTACTGCAAATCTTTCATTAGCAGATACCTTTCAGTGCCAGCAAGAAATAAATTATAAAAAAAATAGCTTCCCTGTAGATTTCAATGTTTTGGAAAGTGTGTAACATCTAAGGCTAGTGGGTTTTATTATGGTACCATTTTTAGTCATAATTATACAATGTGTACATTGTTTAGGAATGTTAATAAAAAATATCCACGATGAATTTAAATTTGCTTCCTTTATGAATAAATATGCATAAAGGCTTGGTTTGGCTTGTTAAACCATGTTAAATTTGTCATTAGAATAACAAACTGAGCATTTCTTAGAAAATGTGGAATTTTAAATGATGGTCTCACTTGTATGTGGTTATGGTGCTGCTGATTAAAATGAATTGTTCATTATGAGAAGTGTGTTGATCACAATTATGTAATTATTATAAATGGCAAAGCCAGTGGAGAGACAGCCAGTGGGGGTTTTGTAATTTGTTTGATGTATCAGGGTCAAACCCTTTCCCGAGTCTTCTCCATTCCCACCTCCATACATTTTATTGACACCCTTTTTTTTTTTTTCTTTAACAGTAAGATGTCTTTCAGAAATTAGTAGTAGTGGCAGAATAAACCTTCAAGGAACATTCATTAGGACTATTAGCAAACATCATACATTGTAAATATCAATCCTGCCTTTACTGTGTGGGTTGATTGTGAAGTGCTTTAGAAGAAGACAGTTGTATTGTTTTTGTTTGTCCACCTGGCACTGTCAGCCAGGAGGTGGCGAGACCCCCTACAGTTGGCATATGTTTCTCCATCTTCCCTGGAAAAGAAGCGTTTGAGTGACCGAAGAGATTAGTTTCTTTTTAAATCACAGTATTTGAGATACTAGCAGTTAAAATAAATACTTTTTTATCTGTTTATTTTACATTTACTTTTATTAAGTATTATGAAAGCATTTTGACTTGGTGATCATTTCATCATACATCTCTTGATAGGATATTTAGATTGTAACTTTATAAGAATTAAATTCATTTTATCATAATTCTTTACTTAAGTGACTTGAACTTCAACTTCTCTTGTTGCCTTTTCTTTCTCAATCATAATTTACGTGGACGTTGCCATCTTAGCTAAAACGTATCGGCCGCCGTAGTGGAAGAAACCATGGGTTCTGGTTGATGTGAAGTTAGACATCTTCAGAGCTCTTTCAGTTTTAGAAAGTTGCTTCATAGAGAATTAAGTAGAAATTCCTGGTAAGTTTCTGGATCCATGTGGGGAAGCAAATTATCCCTGAGGCTGCCCTTGTCAGTCCATCTAGGTTACAGACATGGTTCTTTTTGAAGCAGGACAGTTTCTGGGGCTTGAGAGTGCTGTGCTCCTTCGTACACATAGATGGCAGCAGAGTGCCGTAGACAGCGGAAGTCAACCTTGTTATAATGAAAGATGAGTGACAGGATAAACGGCCTTCTATCAGCACAGCCGCCTGTGTCTTGTAGTTAAACATAAAATAAGAAAGAAAGCCACTATTGATAACACAAGAGTGTAGAGGAACGAAGAAGGCTATGAGCAGCTATAACACACTGAATTTCTGGACAAATCCCAGGTGGGAAAGCTTAATCTTTTAAGGTATGTCATCCACTCCTGTAAAATGATAGACATCAGCTAAGATAATATGCATGGCCAAATAAAGAGACAGCAAAGGACCGAGGGGAGGGCGAAGAGGGAAGTAAAAGAGAAACCGGGCGAGTTGGAGCTCAAGTAATGGCCTGCTGCCTGCGGGAGCTGCAGCCTTTGGCCTGCCTGTCTCCTCCTCAGTCGAGCAAGTTACAAAGAGGAAATGTCAGTCCACGAATCAGGCAAACATTCCATGGGAACATTTGCTCCAATGTCAGCATTTTAGAAAATAGCACTGCCGTCTATTCTGGTCTGGTCCCTACGCTGGATTTGCTGTGAAACACAAGAGTATAAATCTTTCTTCAGAACTCGTCTGAATGAACAAGATGGTTTATGTCTTCATTAGCATTCTGAAACAGTGACATAATCACTGTAAAAGATGACCGTCGTCATTATCATTAATATTTAATATGTGTCTGCTTCTGGGGACCTTTCTGTGGCTTCCCACAACTTTCCAGGGTCATTGTCAACTTTTGGGATTCAAATTGCGAGATCATACACATGAGGAGCTGGTGAGGGAAAGCGGCTTACTAGAAGCCTGAGCTGTGGGAGAGCGCTATAAAGGAGCAATTCGGGACTTGTCCTGCACTATCCCGTCAGCATCTCGCTGCTTACAAATCTCCTAGAGGTCCTTAATACTCCTAAAGGATCAGGAATGTCGCTCGGGAAGCATTTCCCGGACCCTCTCCTTGGTTTCTGGGCTCCCCGCCTGCGATTTAGCACCACAGACTAATCTCTGTGTCACAAAATTGATTCCAAAGGTGCTCCTAACAGCGCGCTCAAACGCAATGTCTGGCAAATCTCTCTTGTGACAGCAACTTATTTCTCACATAATTATTTTTTTAGTAAATTTGATATCTTAACAACCCCTTCCCTCATTTCTGGGTTCAAAAAATAACACTTAATATAATTTATTTCTCATACTTAATAAAGGCTTACTTGAGAGGGCCGTGCCGTTCCCCCTTGAGCTGCTTCAAGCAGACGGGGTGAGGAGGGAGTGTGGTTTGCCAGGGAGGCGGTGGTTTCCAGCCCCATTTGCTGTGCATCGTCATGGGCCTCAATGTTGTTTTAATGAAGCATAAGCCATATTCTGGTTGCTGCTTGTGACTTATTAATGAATAAATGGCTCTATTCTGCCACATCACCTTGGAGAAAGAAGACCCCCACACTCCTCTGTTTATTCTGTTTTAAACACTCTATTGTGTTAACTTGTGTTTGTATAGTGGATCGGTCTGCATTCCTCTAACTTTTTTAGGAGCGTGCAATGTACCAGCCCCAGAACTAAGACCACATTGAACTAATCAAAGTCTGAATGTGATTTAAATAAAAAAAAAAACATAATTATTTTATAATTTTGTGGGCTTTTGAAGTTAGTTAATTAAATGGGGCTTTATAGTACAAACTTGCACCATCTCACAGTTCTTAAAACCAAAGTAGTGTAAGATGTCTGAGTTAGTGACAATGATGGTAAATTTCTTTATAAATCATAATCAAAATATCGAACATCCTTGAAAGAATTTTTACTATTAACTTATGCTGTTTGAAAACAACCTTTAACCAAAATATAATGTTTTGCAGGTGACAGAATACTTTTTCCTTTATGCTTTTATAGTCACTCTTTGGCAGTCACTAGATTTGAACAAACTGCTTTTCTTAATGGGATAGTATCACGCAGACTATTTATGTGACCTTTTCACGGCCTCAGCTTTCATGCAAAGGGCAGCATTGTAACACCATTTCTTCCAACTGCCTGTTTTCAAAGAATTACATCCAAAGTAGGCATATATGAAAGAATAGTGTTAATATTTTTAAGCCAATAGAATGAATTTCTTCTTATTACACTGGCACATCAGCTTCCCTTGATGAAATAGCGTATTTTATGTAAATAATTAAATGTTGAATGACAAAACGTTTTTCAATTTGCTTGTAACCTTCTGAATGAATTTGAGAAAGGATGCAACATCTGAATAATTTTTGATGTACTTTTTAAACTAGGAAAACAAGATTTTATGTGAGTTATAAAGGTCTTTCAAATTTTTATTGGTGTCTCATAACCAGTTTTAATCTGCGATGGCTTTACATTTGTAAAAATGACTAAATCTTGTAAAAAGCTTAGTTGAAAATTTCCGCTATAATATAGTTTAATATTTGTTTTGAGTATTCCTTTTTTTAAATTTTGTTAACTTTATTTAGATAATTCAGTAGCATCTCAGTTGATCATTAAAATGGGGTATACCATAGTATTTGGGATTAAACTATTACAATATTTGTGCTTATAATTCATCTGATACAAAAATGTTTAAAATATGTAAATTTTAAAATTACTTAAATTGATAGATGAGAGACTATAATCCCAAGGTGTATTTTTTATGTGACCATTGTTTTTCATGAAATACTAATAATGAGGGGAAAAACTGATTTAATATAAATGCCCAGTTTGGGCCCCAAATCTACCCATTTAGAAATTCCTGTTTCTTTTTTATAGATTACCTCTTTATTTTTGGATTGAACACTCAAGTTCATAAATATATTGCCCATAGTCTGTGTTGCTGGAGTGATCATTTCTTGTAGATGTGATGCTCCCTCTCATTTCTTGGAGTTTTTTTTTTTTTTTTTTTTAATATGGCTTAACTCTCCACCCCCATCTGCTTCTTACTCTTAAATTCTTCAGGATTTTACTTAACAAATTCAGCATCTTTTATAATGATAACTCTTGGTGCTGCAGCTTTATTGGCACAGGCTATGGAGACTAATTCATAAAACACGGTTACAAAAGTTTCCAAAGTGTGAAAAACTAGCATGTCAGTCTTTCTTGAATTTTCTCTTGACAAGCTTCATTGAATTTCCTTTTCTCCTTTTGTGTGTTGCCTACCTTGTTAATTCTGAAAGAATTTATAAATATAACACTTGGAAAAAGATATATTTTAATTGATAACATAAATAACTTACTAGGTCAAAGACTTTAAAGTGTAAAAATTTGTTCTTTAGAACATAGTATAAATGTCACTCTGAAATAGTACTTTCAGTAAAATTTTGACACTTAAATGCTTATTTTTAAAAAACAGACATTTCAATTTTAGTTCATGCTCATGAAATATTTCATAGAAACTTTGCAGGTTAATTTTAATTTTTTCATAATAAAATTAAGTTTCCAAAGAGTTTTGACTCTTACTCGTTTTCTTGCATTTTTAAAGAAAATACTTGTAACATGGAAATCATGCTATAGCAGTTCTCTGAATCAGAATTACATTTTTGTGTCTAAGACAACAGTAAAGTTCAGAGATTCTGCTTGCTTTTACTTTTCAGGGACATTCATATTTTCTCCACTGTAGTAATTTTTAATGCCGGATGTTAGCACATGACATTTGTGTGATGCTCTGATTACATGTTCATTTTTTTTTAAATATTAGTTGTGTGACCTGAGGTCACATGCAGTATCTTGATTCTCAGTTGTGTTGATTATGTGGCTGTCATTTGCTTTTTATGCACTGTCTTCTATCTGCATTAGTTAAACTAAAGACATATGTTTGTTGCCACACAACAAGCCTCTTGCTGAATAAGTTGTAGCTTATTGTAATTGTATTGTGGCTTTAGCCCTTTAAAATAGAGCTTCAGAAAATTAAATGGCTTGTTGCATATAGGAATATCTTACTGAAACATAACAGCAATGATGGAAATATTGGTTGCTGGAACATTGAAGACATTAAGGAAGCACATAAGTGTGGAACATCTGAAAATTCATGTTTTTATATATCCTGTAGAAATGTGTCATAAATTTAAAAGATAGCTGCACGGTTGGCATAGGAACTAAGGATTTAATTGTATAGTAACAATTTAAGTACTTAACCTAATTTTAATTATAAAATTATTCTATGATTTAAACCTCATGGACCTTATAGCTGAGATTGATAGATTAAAATGTAAAACATTCTAAATACTAGCACTGGGCGTTTTTCCTTTGTGATGAGAAATGAAAGGAATTAGACTTGGCAGAGTCTTCTCAGTCCTAGAAGCAAAACTATGAACAAAACCTGTAATTTCTCTGTGCCTCAACGTCTTCATCTGTCAAATGGGTGTGAGTTGTGAAGACTTAGGTGATATGTTCTCTTAGTTTTCTCTGCACCCTAAAATCCTATGACTCGCAGTGGCACTGTGCTTACCAATATATATTGTGTGCTTTGTCTAATGTTTAGTGGCTTTTAAACCTAAGGAGAAAAAGGTGAAACCTTTGTATGAACTTTTTTTAAAAGTATGCTTTTTTAAAGACCATACTTTTTGGGAAGAATTGATTGACGGATTTTAGTCTATAATGGATTTCTGAAGAAATATTTTCAATCCTCATTGAAGGTAGGCTTATTTATACCTTTTAAAAAATTTAATACTGAACTGTGGAAACTCTGAGATGGAAAAAGTATTATACTCCATTTTGTCAGAAAGTTGAGTCCTTCTTTTGTCAGATTGAAGTTGAGTGCTTTGTAAGCTGTAGATTTCACTCTTACCATGGAAATATCAAGAAAAAAACTACTGTATAAATATTTTCTATAAAATAGAAACTTGGATGAATAAAAAAAGTTGGCTTTCCGAATAATCCAAGCTAATTTTTTGGACATGTAACTAGATATGTGTGTGTATTATATATATATATATATATATATATATATATATATATATATATATATATATATATATATATATATATATATATATATAT
>PVIJ01025817.1:0-10070 GCA_004024925.1 Scalopus aquaticus
ACATGGGTGTGTGGAGTTTGGGGTTCACGTGTGAGACCCATATGATGGCTGTGTTCCCCATCAGCGTCAGAATATATATGACAGAAATGACCAGGAGGAGAACCAGCTCCAGTTGGGGCTGGTCAGAAAAGCCCAGTAAGATAAAACCATCGGGGTGGCTAAAATTAGTCCCTTTCATTGCTTCTAATTATGAGACACTTTTCATGCTCATCCCTATTTTATTCCTGTGGAAAGAAAATCAGACACCATAACCAGTGGGAGCTTAGTAAACTGAGTAAAACTTGAGCATGAGGACACTGCAATTATTGGTACAAAGAAGTCACAGACAAAGATGAAATCATGAAACTCTTTGAAATGTAGTAGGTGGACAAGTAGTCTTGATCTGTAGAAAGAGAGACAAATAAACAAAGTCATGAAAACACCAAATGCATTGAAAGGAAATAAACATGGACTAGACACTGAAAAATGTAACTCAGATTCCAATAAGCAAGCTCTTTCCCCTGGAAACAATAACATCCATGTGCTTCTTAATAGGTTATTTAACAAGAGTACAGACATTCAGTCAGCAAATACAATTCAGTGACCTTTCATAAAGTAAATTCTATAAGATTAATTACTCTAGTGTAAGCATTACTTCATAAAGATTGAGGAATGTATGAATAGTTTCACTTATAGGAGGAATATTGAGGAACCAAACAAGATCAGAAGGAGAAAATAACAACAACAACAACAACAAAACCAAAACAAAAACTAGCAGGCAACCAGAAATGAGAGACATTCAACGAGGTGGGAGGAAGATAAGGGTTCAAAACAGGGGAGAAGGAGCACAAGGGTGACGGTTCATGGGTGAATTGGTGGTGGGTAACCCACGGAGAATACACAATAATGTAAAAGATATAAATTAAAAAAATATATAAATAAAATTGTGGAATCAAAAAAAGATTAATGAATGTAGTACTTCTGAATGGGCCATTTTTGCAATCTCAAAACGATTATAACAGTTTGATTACCTGTGGGATTAAAATCTAAACAACTGGGCCTCCCCGGTGGCGCAGCGGTTAAGCACTGCGTTGTGGAGCTGTCGGCAGCGGCGACGCGAGTTCGACGCCCGGCCGGGGAGAATCCCACATGGTGAGGCAGACCTCTCCTGCCTCGCCCGCTGCTCCCCTCAGCAGTGTATTTTTGATCTGCCTGTTCTGCTCCCCGCTCTGGCTCTGGTGAACCCTCTCGCCGCCCCACGCCTCTGGCCTGTACCCCAGCTTGTATGTATAAATAAATAAATCTTTTAAAAAAATCTAAACAACTTCCTGAAAAACAAACAAATAGATGAACAACTCTGATGAAAACTTCTCATTTTCCCTTAAATATTCTGAGCAGGAAACAAAAACTCATTTGGAAAAGACTTAGGCCTTATATTTGGTCTCACATAATTATTGCATAGTCCAGTTCACAGTACATAGAGGACTTTTTTTCTTTTTTGCACCCATGGCAATATTTAGTTTCATTTTGAAATTTGTCAAGGTGTAACTGTTAGGTGGTTTTAGTGAAGAATCATCTTTTCAGGATTAAAACAAGAGAAGAAAACTGTTACTGGTAGTCACAATATTTAGCATAGTCTGTATGGCCAAGTATTTTGGTGAAATAAAATATCAAAGGACAATAAAAATTGTGAATGGGATGACATTGACTTTATGGCTAAATTTCCTCTACCACACAGCCAAGAGAGCAGGGACTGTGCTGTTGAAAGAGTCTCTGTCTTCTCTCCTGGAACGGAGGCAATTTGTGGCCTCAATTTGCTTGATATATTCTACATTGTCACAATTTGATCCTTGAGGATGTATATTCTAAGATAACCAATATTTTCCGACAAGATGCTAATCAAAATGAGGCTGGAAATAACAACCCTAGAAATCTGACTGTGGAATTGAGGCTACCGGAGGAGGAGGGAGAGTAGAGTGGAGGGGGGCACTGTGGACTGTGGTTAAGTGTCAGCTGCGGTGGGTGTGGGTGGTAACACACGCGTGAAGGGTGTGACCCTACACCTCTAAATCATATAAAGTGTTGTCAACAATGTTGCCTCAAAAAAACGAATGAAAAATAAAACCAACAACCTGAGGATGGGGGTTTATGTTTGCAAACACAGCAAAGTCAGTAGACTCTGAGAATGAGTGTTGGGTTATAGCTTTTATCTATAGGGGAACCAGTTCTGGATTTCTTCAACTTTTGAAACATATTTCCTTTTATTTCTTTTTCCATGACAGAAAACCCTACCTTCAAGGAAGAATGACAATCAGGTTGTAGAGGTGGTTGGTGGTGATAAATTGTTCCGTCAGGACCACAGTTCCTGGACAGGCGGCGGAGGAACGGCAAGTGGGCAACTCCTCCTTTCACTTCCCCTGGTGCACCTGCGTCCTGTAATATTTCGGTTTAAACTCTCTTCCAGTGGGTGCGGCGCAGAGCATGTTTAACCCACAGCGTACCTTGCTGGCGCTCTCCTTCCCAGCCCACCTCCCTTCACTATATAGAGAGGGAGACAGGCCTCTGGAGACAGGAGAGTCACAAAGGCTTGTGCCTCTGTCTCTCCTGGGAGATAAGACTAATACTACCTTCTGAGCACACAGGCACAGCGTGTTCGTGCATGTGCACGTGCATTTGTTTCCTGTAGAGGGATCTTAATAGACAATTTCAGGTCATCGTGACAGATACCTCTGTTATCTGTTATGAATAACAGATACGGAGGACAACTAACCTTCCGGACAGTGAAGAGCATCCTTTGGGTTCTACTACTAATGAGCTTTGGGAAGCGGTGAAGGTCATTCTCCTACTTTCTATTATATGTACTATTAAAAGTGCCAATATTATTTTTGATGGTTTGTTAAAAGATTTGTTAGTGATCCTCTCTTTTTGTGTGTGTGTGTGCAGGCGGAAAAATGTCTCTATGTGTGTGAAGCTACTGTATAATTACAGAAGATCTAAGAACTGATCTAAAGACTTCTGAGAAGGGCCTCCCTGGTGGCACAGGGGGTTAAGTGTCAGCACTAAGAAGCTATCTACAGCCACTGCAGCATGAGTTTGATCCCAGGCTAGGGGCTTCCCACATGGCTCAGCAGACCTCCTGTCTCCCCCACTGCTCCACTCAGCAGTTTATTTCAGTAGAACCACCAGTTCCGCTCTGCACTCTGTCTCTGCTAAATCCTCTCACCTTCCCCAATCCCCTCCCCCACCCCGCCACACCTCTGGCCTACATCCCAGCTCTTGTATGTGTAAATAAATCTTAAAAAAAAAAAAAACCTCTGAGAATAGGTGAACAATAATTAAGACAAATGTTTGACGTGCTTGGTAGATTCCAGCACTTAGCCAAGCTCCCTCTTTAGCTACAGACATTAATAATGAGACTACTCCCTGGGAATTTTCAAAACAGAACAGCAATAGGTTTATTCTTTCATTCAACCTTTTTTTTTTTTTCCGGAGCCTGGATTCCTCTAGATAGTCCCTTGATCTTTCTGGTCATTTAAAAATGATAAAAATGCCCACTATCATCCTTTCAGATTTGGGCCATTTTTCACTCTTCACGGTACCTTTCACAGAGTTGTTAAATCAAGTGAAGTCCATTTTATCAACTGATCGTTTTATGATTTGTGACTTAGAAGTTGTATCTAAAAGGCCATCATCTTATGCAAGATCATCTAGATTTTTTCCCATGTTACTTAGATTCTTGGAGTTTTGTAGTTTTGTCTCTAGTTAGATAATCCATTTTGGGCTAAATTTTTTGAAGCATATAAAGGCTATGTCTAGATTAATTCCCCCCCCCAGGTGATGTCATTTCAGAATCACTTGTTTAAAAGGAAATTATTGAATTGATTGAGTAATGAAGAAATTAATTAGGAAATCATTCTTGTGATGAGATAATGAAGATGTAGTTTTTTTTTTTGCTTTCATGACTAAGTCTTTATTCTTCTGGAAATAGTGTTTGTAGATGGGGTGAGACAATGGGCAGATTTCACTTTTTCCACATGAATAATTAATTGCTGTAGGACCATGTAGTTATAAAAAAGTTTGCCTTTTCCAATGACCTGAAATATGAAATTTGTTTTAAATGAATACAAATGTTGGTATTTTGTAAGTATCTATTCTACCCCAGGGATAGTTTATCTCTCATTGTGTAAACCTCACACTTCATAAAATAAATAGACCGTAGAGTAGATCTCATATTGTGATACTTTTTCTCCAAGTGTGTCTTGGTATTTCTGGTGACTTATATTTCAATATGAATTTTACAGTAATTGTATTCACTCCCACAAATAAACTTGTTGGAATTTTGATGAGTTGCACTAAATATAGAGATCAGAGTTGTAATGAACATGTCTAAGATTTCAAATTTTTTAATCCATGAATAATTATAATCTCCCAATTATTTATCATTTGTTTTCCTCAATAATGTTTTAAAAGTGTTTGTCTAGATGCCCAATACATTGTTCTGAACACTTGTATTTTCCTTTTTTTATTCTTTGATAATATTATAAATTTTATCACTATAATATTTTCTGACTATGCCTGTATGTAAAAATATAATTGTATTTGTCAGATGGATCTTTTTAAACATTATGATGTTAGTTCATCTTTTGATCCTCTTAGATTTTCTATGTATACAATCATATTATCTTTAATAATGACAGTTTTATTTCTACTCCAGTCTAGTGCTTTTATCCTTATCCTGCCTTTTTGTGCTGGTTACAATCTGTAGAATAATGTTGTTGTATGGGAGTAAAGATAAATGTCTTTACTCTTTGCTCAGTTCAAAAGAAAAAAAAATTATTTTTATTTTTTTTAGAAAGCAGTATTTTTATTTATTTTTGCAAGAAATCCAATTTATTTTTGCAAAAAAGAGAAAAATTTTAATATGATGTATAGTATTTGCAGAAAGTTTTTTTGAGATATATTTAATCTATAGTGTCATTCCATTTTTAGTTTGCTAAATGATTTTATTTTTTGTGTTCCTATAATTTTATCAGAGACTTAATTTTGGATCTAATGAAATGATTATGTAGTTTTTATCCATTATTCTCTTATTTTGGTGAATTATATTGACTCTTTTTGTTTCTAGCTAAATTCAATTTGGACAATATATATAATTCTTTTATGATTGACTTATTTGATAATACTGTCATAATATTTGAAAAATTCACATTAGTTAATGAAACTATTCTTTAATTTCCTCTCTTGTTTTGTTGCTAAAGTTATACTTGCTAAAAAGAAAATTTGAATCTTGTCTTATTTTCAAACCTCTGAACTATAAAAATATTCCCTATAAGTTAACTAAGTAAAAATCTACATACTTGAACAGGTGCTAGATGTAAATTCTCTCAATGGCCTATAAATGTGAGGTAATCTGACTAGCTTCATTAGTTTTTAGGGGAGTTCAAATAAAAAGCATGAGATACCTACTTTATACTACCAGAGTTGATACAATTAAAATGACAGAAAGTAGTGTGTTATGAAGTAGATATGGAACATATAGAATTCTTACACTACTTGTGGGCTGTACATTTCTACAAGCAATTTTCAAAGTTGGTGGTTTTTACAAAATCTGAATCTATGTATACTTTATGACTAAGCACTTCTACTCCAAGAAATGTTTGCATTTGTTGGTTTATTCACTGAAAGCAGGTAAAAATAGATTCTCAGCACCTTTATTTATAATAAACAAATATAGAAAATCCAAATGCCCATCAATATTGCAGACATATTCACACAATGAAATGTCAATACAATGCAGATTGTGCCTCACTGTTACATAGAACAATATGAATGAAATCCACAAACATATTGTTGAGTGAATCAAGGCAGAAGCAAAAGAAATAATGCTGTATGATTTCATACACAAAAACAATCAAAATAATGGTTGCAATCAGGCAGGTAAGAAGTGGTATGTGGAAGTGAACAGAGAGTCAGGCTAGAGTGTTCTTAACATTCTATTTTTTGATTAAAACGTGATCATTTTGTAATAATTCACCAAACATCCTTTTCCAACTGTATACATTTTTGTGTATAAAAACTTAGTGAAAGTGGTCAAGAGAGTTTTATAAGAACTCAGATACTCTTTCAGATTCTGAATAGTTTTCAGTTCTAAGACTTCTGCATAGAAGTTTATTTAGCTGGATCTGAGCAGTGGTTTCATCCAATGGGGCATGTGATACAAAATTGGTCAATGTTCATGCCAGTTCTTATTATAGATGACAGCCTAGGGTGTTTGCTGTAATGCATTCTGGCATTATTGCAGCTGTTTCTCTTCCACCTGATCCCCTCCGTCACTATTACCAACTACTTGGAATCTGTGTGCATGTAAGTTTTTACCTGGACTCCAAAATCTTGGAAGAAGGATTATTCTCAGACAAAAAGAGAATCCCGTCATGCTGAAGAATAGTACAAAAGATGAATAGGAGGATGAATTATTTCATAGGTATCAGGAGGAAGTCAAAGAAGTCTCCTTTTGGGGCCATTGTTTTATCGTGGTAGTTAGAACCCAAGAGAACCTGTTTGGAAGAATGTAGGCTACAGCAAGGGAGGATTTAAGAATAAGTTGAATATGTGTCATGGAGATGGGAGAGACAACAGGAGACATGTAGACAGACTTCTGGGCAGAACTGAGAGTCCACTTAAAATTAAGAAAGATCAATGAATTGTTAATGGCATAATTCAACATATTTTATGGGCAGCTCCAGGAGAACTGGCAGGTCTATAGTATAATACTTGCAGGAGATGGCCCTGTGGAAATGCTCTAGGCAGGCAGTTTTCCGAGGGAGATGGAACAAGGGAGATAGGGCAAAGAAAATTTAGCTGTGATGAAAACAATTTGAAGTTATGAGCCAACAGGCTCATATATAATATTTAGGTGTAATATGTAGTATATTAGTGATGGGAATTTAACATTGACCATGAGAGAAATGAGAAAGCAACCCAATGGTGGGAGGTCGTGCGGGCAGAGGTTAAACATCTCTGCGGTTTGCCTTAGATATAAACAGAATGAAAGGTCAGTGGGGCAAAAGACTTTCATTCAGATCTCCTGGGACAGTTCTGTGGATGTTACAGAGCCCGGTACTAATTGCCAGTTGGGAGATCCATGTCCCTGGGATCTTTTCAGATTCAGCGTCCTCTGTCCTCTCCAGTCTCTCTGGATGAGCTGATCTTCAGGGATCTCCACTCAAACAACAGCTTTTCAAGCAGTACGTGGACATCAGCCACTGAATCCTCATTTCAAGGTAACAATCATTGGAACTCTGAGGCTTTCTATGCTAGATGAGATGATCTGTGTAAGAAAGAAGGTGGCAAACTTCCTCCCTCTTGACTTTCTCGCATGGATGCCTCAGCTTCGCCTCTGTGTCATGCCAATGATTCTTAACCTTTAATGGTAAATTCAGACTCAGGTTTAATGTGATTACCTCTGAATGGGATGGTCATATGATACATTATAACTTTCAATTCTACATCATGTGAAATACAAATCTGCAAACTTAAAGAAGATAATAGATATTCTTATAAATAAAGAACTAGTTCAAGAATGTGAATTGATTTTTCATGGCATTTCTGTTGAGATACTGTGCAAGCATGGTGGGGGGGCAATAGAAACAGGGAACATTCTCCTTTGACTGGGAAGGTAAAGGAGAAGCTGAAGCAGGATTAAAGAGGTCAGCACATCTGGGTTTTATCTTATTCATTTGATAGAAAATATGACTTTTTTTCAAGGTGGTTAAATGAATGGGGATTGATATTGAATGAGAGAATGGTAGGATGATGGCTGATGTGGTTGTGTGCATAGATGTATATGCATGTAACTGTGAGTGCATTTATTAGTATTAGGAAAAATATGTGTAAACTGATTTGTTCCATAGTGGTCCTTTTATATTCTCAATTACTATTATTTTTTTCTTTTTTTTCCCCCTCTTTCACTATTTTGAGAGAACATTTAATGTCTTCGGGCTGATATGCTGAATATCCAGACCCCTGATCTCATTTTGCTTTCATGGAGTTCTGCTAAGTATCAGTTTAAACAAGTTAAAATATTAAGTATAATCATTTGATAACAATCATGAGAACAGCTTAATTTATCTTACCTTCTTGGTTATTTTGCATAACAAGTGATAAAACAAATTCTTTTCTGCATTTGCCTACTGGGGAAATATTTTGAGATCTGAGTGATTTTACTGATGATATATGCAAAGTATGTGCATCACAAACATGAAATACAGTAAGAGTCTTGGAAATGTGCTTTGGATGAGTGAAAATATTGAATAGTGTATTCATTGCTTTTATAACTGGAGTTTCAGAAAAGCTACTCCTCTATTGGAAGAAGAAATTCTAATACGTCTGATGTACCTTTAGAAGCCTCGTTCATTCACCTACAATCCTCCTTTCCCTGAGGTTCATTCCTCTATTCAGATTCAACCTTTTCATTTAATATAGGGTACCTGTAACCTGTGCCCTTTCTACAATATCACACAGAAGAATGTAATAAGTTCATTTTCTGCATTCATTGCATGGACTTGCATCATGATGTGCTGTGGACTAACTATTTAATCCCTAAAGGAAATAGATCATGTGTGCAGAATCAATCAACATTTAGAAGTGAACACTGCTATTACTATTTTTTGGGTAACTATTTCACAAAAATAACCTCTATCATCTCTAGAAGCTATCATTTATATGACACAAATTTTTGAAAAAATGCCCAACTCAAGCTTATTTTTAGAAAACTGAAATGCTGTTTACAGTTATCATTAAATATATACTCTTCTTACTTTGTTTCTTGCCATTTAAATGGAAAGATTTGTAAGGAGGAATAAATTAATTGAATGCATTTTTATTCATCTAACTTTCTTATTCTTTCTTTCTTCTTTATTCTTTTCTGCGATAAATTTTATCTTGGCTTCTCTTGGATATCTTTGAGCAAAAGCTTTTGCTTTCCAGATTAGCCTTCCTGGGCTCTCTAGAGTCCTGTCATTAATGTCATTGTCTGAAGCTCTGCAGTACAGTGGCCAGTGTGCCCCAGTGGTGGCTGCAAGTTCTCTCATAAGCAGTGTTTCAAGGAGTCCTTTGAAAAGGCTGATGTTGTGACCAGTGGCCAAACACCACCCTCTTTCTAAGCTCCTCTAATACTCTCTGTCTCTGAACAGGTAATGGGCATCACCAATAGCAGTGCCAAGGAGGACTTCATCCTGGTGGGCTTCTCCGACCAGCCCCACCTGGAAAAGATTCTCTTTGTGGTGGTTTTGGTGTCCTACCTGCTGACCCTGGTGGGAAATACACTCATCATTCTGGTCTCCTCCATCGACCCTAAGCTCAAAACACCCATGTACTTTTTCCTCAGTCACCTCTCCCTAGTAGATATCTGGTTTACCACCAGTGTCGTCCCCCAGCTGCTGTGGAACCTCAAGGGACCAGCCAAGACCATCACGGTGCTGGGCTGTGTGCTGGACCCAGCTCTATGTGTCCCTGGCATCGGGCTCTGCAGAGTGTATTATGTTGGTGGTCATGGCTTTTGACCGCTACGCTGCTATCTGCAAACCTCTGCACTATGCCACTGTGATGAACCCAAGGGTGTGCAAGGCTCTGACAGGGCTTGCGTGGCTGTGTGGAATAGGAAACTCCCTCATCCAGAGCACTGTGACCCTCAAGCTGCCTCGCTGTGGACACCGGTGGATCTATAATTTCTTCTGTGAGGTGCCCTCGATGATTAAGCTCGCCTGTGTGGACATCCACGCCAACGAAGTCCAAGTGTTCATGGCTTCATTAGTCTTGCTGTTCGTGCCCTTATCATTGATAGTGATGTCTTATGGGCTTATCGTCAGGGCAGTTGTCAGGATCAAGTCAGCCCAGGCCTGGCGCAAAGTCCTGGGGACATGTGGGTCCCACTTGACGGTGGTGTCTCTCTTCTATGGGACTGCCCTGGTGATCTATGGCCAGCCCAACAGCTCCTTTGCCCACACTCATGGGAAATTCTTCTCTCTCTTTTATACAGTGGTGACCCCAACCCTCAATCCCCTCATTTACACGCTGAGGAATAAAGATGTGAA
>PVIJ01025818.1:0-10070 GCA_004024925.1 Scalopus aquaticus
CTCTCTCTCTCTCTCTCTCTCTCTCTCTCTCTCTCTCTCTCTCTCTCTGTTGTTGGTGTTGATGCTTCTCTTCATCCACAAATCCACAATTGTGTGGTCTGTTTTTAGAAAATGCAAAAGCCAAAACACTCCCAAAAGCTAGAGCTCTGTCAAGTCAGATTTCCACGGAACAAAGAAAGCAACATGTTGTTATTTGTGCTATTATCAAGTTTCCATTGTCTGAAGAGCACACCAGATCATAAAGTAAACTACCCCAAGTCCAGGAAAATGAATTTGTGGAGCTGATGAGGTGGGGGGATGCTTTTTTATATTAGTGAGGAAACATCTGCAGCTTATACAAATTGGTTTAGAAGATTAACTGGCATCAGTATCTCTTAGGAACAGACTGATCTCACTGGTGATATATATTCAGTTCAAGAAGAAAATGTTTACTAATGTTTCAGACTTCTGCCACTTTACAAGGCACAGTTCTAAGAGAAACAGGTACAAACAGAACAAACACAAAGAACAATCTACATTATTTGAAATGGGAAGACAGGCAGGACACCAAAAGAAGGTGTAGTGTTGTTTGGCTGCCTTTCTTAAATGATTATTCCCACTTTCCCACTTCCTTTCTGGGCTAAGGGAAGTGAAACTCCATGGTGACAAAAGAGGGTAGGGCAGGAGAAATATAAATATCTCCCTAAAGACTTACAGGCTCCATGTGGTCAACAAAACTATGCTGGTTTTGATCATGCAAGCCATTGACTTGGATTCCTTCTTCCCTGCTTGCCCTTGAGTCAGGGCATTGCTTCTTGTGCTACCACCAGAGAGAAAGGACGGAAAATAAGGAGTGAAACACAAAACTGGAAGTGTGATTCTGTGGAACAAATTTAAAAGTCTATGGCCTTGAGTAGCTATTATTTCATAAAATCTTGTCAGGTGAAAGGAAAACAATACTATTACTATGAATGTAATAGTCAAAAGCAAATTGTAACTTGAAAATAATTTAATCATAGTACAATTTCAGATGTCTTTACCTAGAAATGGATATATTCATTAAGGACGAAATTCATAGCTAATAGTTAATAAATTTAAGAAAAAAGTGCTCAGGAATTTTTTATCAGTTATATTGCCCTATGATGACTCCTATACCCTTTTCAGAAACAGAAAAGTGTTTTGTATAGTCTGAATTACCTCATATGAAATAATTTTCAAATCAATTTTGGTCAGATTAACCACTCTAAATTTAGTTTCTTGTGATTCACCTTGTAAAACATTTCTGGGGCCTCCCTGGTGGCCTAGCGGTAAGTCTCAGTGCTATCATCACAACGGCCGAACACAACAGTCTGACTTCAATTACAACCAGGAAGCTAACCTATATATGGCTCTCCAGTCTCACCCACTGCTCCCCTTAGCAGCATATCTCAGTAAAATCCACCTTCTCTGCTCCCCACTCTCTCTGGTGAGATACCCCCAGCACCTCTGGCCTACACCCCAGTTCTCTTATGAAAAAATAAGTAAAATCTTTAAAAAAAAATTAAACATTTCTGGAAGTGCTTATTTCAAATCTCTGTGATTCTGAATTTACTAAGAATGAATATATTCCAGGTAGTTTCAGTCCTAATGATACGGTAATAAATAAAAGATAAGACTCCTGCTCTTATGGAGCTTACATTTAGTACATGAAAGAGGAGAGAAAAATAAACAAGGAAACCAACATGAATAAATCAGAGTAAGAATGTTAAGTGCTAAAAGTATAACAAATAGGGTGATAGAAAGAAAAATGGTACAATGAGCTACTATACCTTAAATATTTAGGGGAGACCTCTCTAACAATGTATCATTGAATTGAGACTTGAATGTTAACAAGCCTCATCAGTGGTGACAGTGACCTCACTGTTTTGAAAGAGAAAGGTCATTGTGACTAGAATATAGTGCACAAGAGGGAGAATCATTTGAGAAGGGTTTCAGAAATTTATGTTACAGCCAGGTAGGATAGGATGTGGTAAAAGAGAACACAGGGTTTGGATATCTAAGAGCAATGGAAAAGCCATTGAGTATTTTTAGCAGAGGGAGATATAATCTGATTTGTGTTTTTAAAACTCACATTGGCTCCCCTTTGGTCAGCCTTCCCACTTTGAGGACTTAGAAAGGAACAAAAAGATGAACAGCTGACTTTTCAAAAGACACATGAAATCTTGAAAACAATGGTATGGTAATTTAAAATACCAATACAAGATAGCTGCCATTTCAGATCTAGACTCAACTTTTATTCTGCATTTAGGTATCCACCAACAGAAACGTATATACATGTGTGCACTTGCATGCATACACAGATATTCGCAGTAGTATCCTTTATAAACACAAAGTAGAAACAAACCAAAGATGCATTATTAACGGATTAAATAAATCAAGATCTACTCATATATTAAAACACTACAGAACAATAAAACTGAATAAACTGCTGTGTATAGATAGCAATGTATGAATTTCACATGCACAAAATGCAAAAGTGAAGGAAAATGAAGACATTTCAAAGAATATTAGTTGTCCTTCTACTCCTCAGGACAATGGTGTGAATCAAGGAAGACAGTATATGTACATTCTGACATACTAAATACAATATATATGCTGTCATCTTTCCCACTGCATTTCCTCTCAAATAAAGCCTTAGTGTTAGTCTTTTATATCATCTTTCCTTTTACACTCAGGACATAGTTCTTTTCTTTTGTAACTTTCAAGAGCACACTTTTTTCCCATTTTTAGTCACTAGACCTATAGCTTCCTGCTCTTTAGCCTTTTTTATTTTAAGATACTAGTAAATGTTCTTTAAAAGTCCTGACTTCTCTAACTATACTTACCTCTCTGATACACCTCTTTAATAGAATCCTTACTCTTCTCTCATTACCTTGATATTCTTTTCTTTACCTCATCCTAACCCATATTTCTACTTTTTCACATTTTGTTCTTGGTGGGGTGGGTGCTGTTGGAAGGAGATATTTAAATTATCTGATTCTTTTTAACTAAATTTCTTGGCTCTGTCACATAAATGCTCAAAAGTATTCAAGCAGTCAAAATGTTAGTGATGAGGGGATCCTCTGTGGGTAACTTTTGAAACATTTTTTTCAAGTCAAAGACCCCATGATTCTATTGATCAGAACAGTCCCATTCAACTTTATTATATTCCTATGTGTCTAAAGCACACCATCATTAATTGATGGCCCTTAATTTTCTACATCTGTTTATCATTTTATCTCATATCTGCAAATCCACCCTAATCTAGGGCACATGGTTCAGTTACCTCCTTTTACCTTCTTCTTATTGAGCATCTTCTGTGTAACTTACAATAGCCAAAGGATTGAAGAGGTCAAGAAAATCTGGCCACAGAATTTGAGTAGTTATTACACTTCCATAGTGAAATATCCAAGTCAAAGAGATAATAATTTCACAACTTGGTTCAGATGAGATTTGAGCTCTTAAACTTCCGAGCCAGCTGGTCATTTAACACACATTCCATGCACAGGAAATGTCCATTACCAGAAACCTCACTAAATAGCTATGACAATAAGCTCAAGAATGTTATGAGCAAGGAGACAAACAGAGCAGGAGGATTTCAAGAGTTCTTCCAGGGAGAGCCACAATATGATTCCTGGTATTTCATGGTGAAGACTAATTGGGAAAGTAACTGTGGATGATAACACAATGGGAGAATGTCTGACCAAAATTTAAACAGCATTGCTACCTAGTTGACAAAGTGAGTAATAATAATGAAATTATTGCATGTAAATGTCAAATTAGGACATTTGGGAAAGGGGTGGAAATAAATTTATGTGACCATGGTAAAGAAAAATCATCTATAAAGTTTGAAGGGAGAGCGATCAGATGCAATATGTTTCTAAATACCTTAAAGTAGGAAAAACTTCTACCTATGCCATAAACATGCTGTGTTGCAAATTCCTCATAAAATTCCTTTAGATAAAACTTGTTCTGGCCCTAGCCACATGACAGACTTAAGTAAGCTTTTAACTTGAAGCAACTTGTATGAAATTGCACATCCATTGGACCTTGAAAATGGCCAATTACATGCTTTGTTGAATGAATGAATTTGTGTCCTGGCAAAAATAAAAATCTAGGCCAAGAGTGAGTACACTAGAGGAACTATGCAATTTCTTTACATGTTTCACATTTTTTACTTCTATGTTCGTATTTAGTGTTGTCTGTGTGCTTTCTGTGTCATGACTCTCCTGCCCAAGGTATTCATGAGAGGAAGTAAGTGTAAGGTAATATGATGTTGAGATAACTCAGTGAATTGCAGACTGTAGATCTCAAGCAGCCTTAGGTATTAGCTAGCCCTGTGGTTTCAGAACAACCATGCACTGCCTAGTGCTGTCCAAGGTTAAATCTCAGCAAGCCCAGAGTAAAATGTGAAAAACAGGATGTTGTTTATGTGTGAGCATCTGTGTGTGTGAGCCTGTGTGGTATATCTGCTAAATCTTATTTCTTATAAAGATTATTGATTTTGTTATAATAAAATGTTCTCTCTCTTACCAAGTACTAATTGTAGCAGATGTTAATTGTGTGTATGTGTGTGTTTTCACGTTTTCACTTGGCAAACTAAAATTATGGCAACACTTTGTTTGCCCTACTCCCCACTCCCGCCAAGTTTTTTTTTTTTTTAATTTCCTGATACGGTACATGTAATCTGAAAATCCTGCTTCCTTTGCTCCCAAAATTATCTTTTCTAACTAAAAGCCTGTTGTGATGATATATAAATCTAGAGAGACAGTTTGGGAAAGAGCCTCCTTTAAAAGTTAACAGGAAAATACATGGAATTCTCCCCATTCCTATTCTTTTCTCCCACAAAGATTCTGAATCCTTCCCTAAACCTGACTCTTCTCTTCTGGAGAATTTTGAGCACATCAGCCCCTCCTTCACATTCCTGGAATCAACTGCAGTTTTTGTGGGTGAGTAGGAGTCTATCACCTTTCCTGTTAAATTAGCAATGGGCAATTTTTAAATGGTGTCCAGTCTCCTAGGAAGAAGGAAAAAAATGCCATATCCATTGTATTCCAGAGATCAGGCTCAATTGGTATCATAATTTCAATCCTGGCTACTCCTGTTGCCCAGGAGGACAATGATATTGGAAAACAGGCCTAGACCAGACATGTGCACCAGAGAGATTACTCAAGAACAACCTCTCCAGACAAATAAAATTCTATGTTATCGTATCCTGAATGATTCTGGCCAAGAAAGCAGGGGAAGAAAATGAGAAAATGTTTTCCCTTGCTTCAATGTCTACCAAAAAACAGCTGACCAATATGACTATTTTCACTTTCACTTACTGAAAATTTTTTCAAAGATGACAGATTGTTGAAGACCCAAAGGAACATTTTATAGATAAACTAGTAACAGTAAATGGAGATGACCCACTTTCTAGGAATAGATGATTAATTATTATCCTTTCTAGTCAAAGATGACCTTGTGGCCAGGATGTTCACCAGCAAGTACTAGTGAGACCTGCCACAAGTCCTTTCAGCATTGTGCTCCATGAAGGTAAGTTGGTTTTCTAGGTGTGGGCACTGAGCAACCACACTATAAAATGTGTTATTTCTGTTTCTGAGACACCAGTCTTCCCAGGCTATCATTCATTTATCAAATATTTATTAAATACCTACCCCATGCCACTGTGTGGTAATGCAAAGATGCTTAAGGCACAATCATTTCCCTCAATGACATAAGCTTACTTGAAAATTACTGAATACTTATTGTATATAAGGTGCTAATCTCCTCACTCACCTGCCTGAGTCTCTCTCCATCTATTGTTAAATGCTTAATAAAGAAGCTCTCAGGGCCTCCCTGGTGGCACAGCGGTTGAGCTGCGGAGCTGTCGGCAGCGCGCGGGCGAGTTGGACACCCAGCCGGGGAGATTCCCACATGGTGCGGCAGACCTCTCCTGCCTCGCCCTCTGCTCCCCTCAGCAGTGTATTTCTGATCTGCCTGTTCTGCTCCCCACTCTGTCTCTGGTGAACTCTCTCACCACCCCACGCCTCTGGCCTGTACCCCAGCTTGTATGTATAAATAAATAAATCTTTTTTAAAAAATAAATAAAGAAGCTCTCAGTTTCTTCCTTAACCAAGATCTAGGTTGCTACTATTCTGTCCCTCATGTCCCCAATCTTCTGATGACCAATTTCTCCCTACTTCCACTTGTCTCAGAACTTGTCTTAAATCAATTCCAGGAGAAGCTCTTTCCAGAAAAGAAGAGCTAGGCCTTTCATTATCTCAAGTTCCTTTGTAATTAGAATTAAAATATAAGCATGTGTTTGTGTGCACACAAAACCAATTAGACCAAAGAGGCAGGTATCAAAACCACAAAGGGAAAAAAAGAAAACAGAAAGTTACCTGAGCACATAACACGTGCTCTTTACAGTCTTGAGGCAGGATGAGCTAAAAATTAGTAAATATTGGGGACTAGAGTGATACTAGCGAGTTCAGTCCTCTACACCTCAGACTACTCAGGAAAAAATATCTATCCTGAGGATATTCCCTCTCCTTATGGGCAAGAGTATCTTGTGAAATATCTGGTCTTAGAAATACTCAAAGATGCAATTGTTTTTCCCAGGCAACATCGTAGTGCTGCAAAATTCAAGTGTGTTCTAAGAAGATGAGAGGATTACAACTCCAGAAATAGGAAAGGATTATAGACACACATCCTAGAGCAGAGTGGCTTATCGTATGGACCCTAATTCTCAGGGTTTCAATCCCAGCTGTGCCTTTTACCAGGTGTGTAGTTTTGGACAAGTCATTCAACCTAACTGTCAAGTTTTCTCATTGGGAAAGGAAGAAAGGAAGGAGGGAGGGAGGGAGGGAGGGAGGGAGGGAGGGAGGGAATGCCTTACATTATGTTTCATGTTAAATATGCCTTGCATTAAAGTAACTAAATGTGCTATTCTATGTAAAAGTATTTAAAATAGTGTTAAACACAATAATGCCAAAAATATTAGATATTATTTAATATAGACTATTGAACACAAGGACTTTTTCTATAAAGTTTTTCCTGTCCCAGTAATCTGTAAACCCACTGGGGAAAACGTGACCTTAAGTTCAATCGTTCCCTGTGGTAGTCAACCTCTACAAGCTCTCTGTAGCTTAGAGAAATGAAAAAAACTAGGAGAGCGGGGATCTAATATATTAAGATAATGAAAGTGTCGAGTAAATTTATTATTTTAGTTATCAATTCAATAAATTCAAATTACTTAATGGGTGCCTACTAAGTGTTATGTGCAGAGATGGGCATAAACAAGTGAGCACCAAAATAAATATGTAACTTCATACTGTGATAATTGCTCTAAAAGAGAAAATATATTTGCTACTGTGAACAGTGCCACAATGAACATACGGGTGCACGTATCCCAGATGCAGCAACCCAGATATCCAAAAATAGATGATTGGATCAAGAAGATGTGGTACACAACTAGCCAGGCGTACAAAGAAAAAATGGGAGAAAACACAAATAAATAAGATCATAAATGAAACAGGAGAAATCACAACAGACACAGCAAAAATCAAAAGAATAATCAGAGATTACTATGAACAGCTACACGGAAACAAATTCAACAACCTAGAGGAAATGGACAAATTCCTAGAACTACACAATCACCCAAAACTAAAGAAGATATAGAACACCTAAACAGACCAATCACAAGCAGTGAAATTGAAACAGTAATCAAAAACCTCCCCAAAAACAAAAGCCCAGGACCAGATGGTTTCACAAACGAATTCTACCAAACATTCAAAAACGAAATAGTCCCTATATTACACAAACTCTTTCAAAAAATCGAGAAGGAAGGAGTACTACCAAACACATTCTATGAAATAAACATTACTCTAATACCAAAACCAGAAAAAGATAACACACAAAAAGAAAACTACAGACCAATCTCTCTACTGAACACTGATACAAAAATATTTAACAAAACCTTAGCCAACAGGATGCAACAATGCATCCAAAAGATAATACACCACAACCAAGTGGGATTTATCCCAGGGACACAAGGATGGTTCAACATCTGAAAATCAATCAATGTAATCCAACACATCAACAAAAAGAAAAACAAAGACCATATGATCATATCGATAGATGCTGAGAAAGCATTTGACAAAGTGCAACATCCATGTATGATAAAAGCCCTTGAAATCCTTGGGATAGAAGGAACATACCTCAACATAATAAAAGCCATATACGACAAATCCACAGCAAACATTATCCTCAACGGTGAGAAGCTGAAGGCCTTTCCACTAAGATGAGGAACAAGGCAAGGATGTCCACTCTTACCATTGTTTTTCAATATAATACTGGACGTCCTCGCCAGAGCAATAAGACAAGAGAAAGACATTCAAGGAATCCAAATAGGAAAAGAAGAAATTAAACTGTCTCTGTTTGCAGACGATATGATAATATATACACAAAAGTCTAAAAAACTCCATAGAAAAACTACTCAAAATTACAGACCAGTTCAGTACAGTAGCAGGATACAAAATCAATGCACAAAAATCAGTAGCCTTCCTATATGCAAACACCCAGTCTGAAGAAGAAGAAATTAAGAAATCCATCCCCTTCAAAATCGAAACCAAAAAAGTCAAGTATCTGGGAATATATCTAACAAAAGACATAAAGGAGTTATACAAAGAAAACTACAAAACTCTGTTGAAAGAAATACAAGAAGACACAAGAAAATGGAAAGACATCCCCTGCTCATGGATTGGAAGGATTAACATTATCAAAATGTCAATCTTACCAAAAGCAATTTACAGATTCAATGCTATTCCCATAAAAATCTCAATGACATTCTTCAAAGAAATAGATCAAATACTGATGGAGTTCATATGGAACCACAAAAAGCCCCGCATAGCTAAAGCCCTCCTGACTAAAAAGAGAAAAAACAGAGGAATTTCACTCCCTGATTTCAAACTATACTACAAAGCCGTAATAACTAAAACAGCATGGTACTGGGAAAAAAACAGACACAAAGACCAATGGAACTGAATAGAATACCCAGAATTAAAGCCACATATCTATGAACAACTAATCTTTGACAAAGGAGCAAAGAAAATGCAGTGGAACAAGGACAGTATGTTCAATACATGGTGCTGGAAAAACTGGACAGCCACATGCAAAAAAATGAAGCTAGACTACTGCCTCACACCCTGCACAAAAACTAACTCAAAATGGATAAAAGACCTAGACGTAAGACCTGAAACCATAAAATTTATAGAAGAAAATATAGGCAAAACTCTACATGACATACATCTCAGCAAAATCTTTAACGACACAACCCCCAAAGCGAAGAAAGTGAAGGACAAGATAAGCAGGTGGGATTACATCAAAATAAAAGGCTTCTGTACAGCAAAAGAGACATTAACCAAAACAAACAGACACCCTACCAACTGGGAAAAGATCTCCGCACACAATACATCTGATAAAGGACTGATAACAAAAATTTACAAGGAACTCACACAACTCAACAAAAA
This sequence comes from Scalopus aquaticus, assembly GCA_004024925.1. Classification (NCBI taxonomy): domain Eukaryota; kingdom Metazoa; phylum Chordata; class Mammalia; order Eulipotyphla; family Talpidae; genus Scalopus; species Scalopus aquaticus. The sequence continues at coordinate 9,513 of PVIJ01025818.1, forward strand.
CAAAGCCAATAACCCAGTCAAAAAATGGGCAGAAGTGCTCAAAAGGCACTTCTCCAAAGAAGAAAAGCAAATGGCCAACAGATACAAGAAAAAATGCTCAACATCACTTATAATCAAGGAAATGCAAATCAAAACCACTATGAGATACCTCCTCACACCTGTGAGGATGGCACACATTAAAAATACAGGCAACAACAAATGCTGGAAAGGATGTGGAGAAAAAGGAACTCTTCTACACTGCTGGTGGGAATGTGAACTGGTCCAGCCATTATGGAAAGCTATATGGCGATTCCTCAAACTGCTAAACATGGAGCTTCCATACAACCCCGCAATCCCACTTTTGGGAATCTACCCAAAGAACACAAAAACACTAATCTGAAAGGATACATGCACCCGTATGTTCATTGCGGCACTGTTCACAATAGCAAAGGTATGGAAGCAACCCAGATGTCCAAAAATAAATGATTGGATCAAGAAGATGTGGTACATATACACAATGGAATACTATTCAGCATTCAAAGAAGATAAACACATGCAATTTGCAGCGACATGGATGGA
>PVIJ01025819.1:0-10066 GCA_004024925.1 Scalopus aquaticus
CCTCTGCTCCCTCGCACTCATCACTCCTCCACCCAATTCCAGGCTCACTCTACTCTGCTGGGCTGTGGCGCCTCTGGTCTTTCTATCCCGCAGCTGGGTGGAACCTCTCTCTCTCTCTCTCTCTCTCTCTCTCTCTCTCTCTCTCACTCACTGAGCAGCACATACCCCTCGCGGCCCACCCCTTTGCCCCACAGGCCACATTTCTGCTTGTGCCCAGCGGGAGGTGCTGCACTGAGTACACCCCCCACAGCCTATGTACGGTGGTCTGCTGAAGGACAGTGAGGGGCTCCAGGGCCCGTCACCAGGGCCAGCACTGCTCCGTAGAGGGCGTGCATACACATCTCTTTAGTATTATGGTTCTTGTGTTTCTCGGGTAAATACGTAGTATAGGTATTACTGGATTACATGGAATTTCCATTGTTACTTTCTTAAGCAATTTTCATACCGGTTTCCAGAGGCTGCACCGACTCGCATTTTCGCCAGGGGAGAAGAGCTCATTTGTCACCAGTCTGCTGATCTCACTCACAGGCGCCTCCTCACGGGGCGTCGTGGTGTCCTGTGGAGGTTTTCATTGGCATCTCTCATAACAAGTGTGTAGAAGTTTTTCATGTCTGTGGGACATCTGAATGTCTTCTCCAGAAAGGGTCTACTTAGGTCTTTTGCCCATTTTCTGCTTCAGTTGCCTGTAGTCTGCTGTTGCATTATAAGAACCACAAATGGAACTACAGATCTGTTCACGAACTAGAGAATAAAAACTACGTATTTTGGAGATTATCCCCTTGTTAGATGTATGATTTTTTCCCAGTCTGTTGGTTACTTTTTGTGTGTGATATTTTCTTTTAAGGCAGCAAAGTGTCTGATTTTCATGTAGTCCCACTTGTTTATTATTCCTTTTGTTTCCCTTGCCATTGGGTGTCGAGTCCCCGAACACGTTTGTGGTAGCTGTCCTGTAGCGTGTCCCGTTTTCTTTCACGTAATCTATGGTTTTGGTCAACCATGCAATCTCAAGAACCTTTCGATAATACATGTAAGGCTAGGTTACTGGAATTAGGGCTGCTCTTTACTGAGAAAATACAAAAGGGTACGCAGTAAAACAGATCTTGTATTCTTTAATACTTTTCCAAAGGGGGAACAATGTAAAACTCCAAATGTGAGGTTCCTGCTTTGGGACTGACAAAGATGCCTTGCCACCAAAGGGTTGAAAGCTTAATACACACACACACCTCTGGTTTAACTGCTACCCACATGAATGTCTGGGGTTCCTTGGCGGTTAACAGAAAAGGAGTCCTACATTCAACAGACAAACAAATGGTAACAACCTGCACTGACTTTAGCTAGAAATATTTAAACCACTGTAATGTGGCTTAGTGCAGCTAATGTTATGCTGCTAACAAATAACTTGGGTTGAAGTTCTTTCTTCAAAGTCACCAGAATAACATGGATTGGAGATACTTCTGAACAATCGCCAGATCTTGCCGCTGCTGTTTCAGGAAAGGAAACATTAAACCTTTGCATGTTAGTTAAGTGCTATGTCCATTTTCATAAACAATATGCCCCAATGCTCATAGCCCGCCTCAGACCTGAATCTCAAGCCCACACCACTTACAGACTGCATCATGATGTTGTTCTGCAAAGTGGCCATTTCTTGTCTGACTTCACCATGCTCATCAATAAGGAGATGTTCTTGGTCCTTGTCTAAGTCCCCCATACTCTGAAACGGGAAGTCCAGTTCAGTAACAAATACCACTTTTCACTTCATGTTCTAAACATGAATGATTAAATCTCAGAAGTGGTGGTTACTACATTCCAAAGGATGCTTGCTATTTGTTCGAAATAAAGAATATTAATATAACAAAAACATAGAGATCAAAATACCCACTTAAGAACTTCTGAAATACCACATTTGAGTCAGATATCATCATAGAGGTGGAACAGTCATACACTGTGCTCGGGAGAATGGGTTAATGAACAGTTGAGGACAAGGTGGATCAAAAAGAGCAAATGACTGACATTCCCATCGCATGCATCACTATAATTTTAAAACTTCCTAAAAAGTTTCTAATCACTAGGCAAGAACAACATGTTACAGTGACTGACAATGTGACATGACTCCAATGAAGCAAATAAAATGAAATCTGCAATGTGACCTTTTTAAGTTATGAGAAACAAACTTATGTTCTAGACGTTTGTTCTTCATCCAACAAATAGTGATCTAGTGTCTCCCTAAATAAAAGGTACTCTGTTAGTGCTATAGAGAAAAGCACCATCGCTTCCTTATTCCAGTGAGAATTAAAAAACAAAACACGTACACAAAACTCACACAAAAAATTTTATAACAATTTAGGAAACACAAGTGTTATGTCTGTATCGTGGAACTTAAGATTGAATCTGATTTAGCTGGCAAAAGAGTAAGATATCAGTAGGTAAAGGAAAAAGACAAGGAAGTGTTCCAGGGGAGGCGCATAATCAAAGCCAGGACAGAGGTTAGTTCAGAGAAAGCAGCCACTCTGGAGGGCTGGGAGCAGACAAAGAACGTATGTATGAAACTGCAAAGGAGGTCCTGATGGGGAGACACCGCGAACCCGAGAACTGAAAGAGAGAAGGTAATGTCAGGCTTTCTGGAGGAAAGGCATACAGTTTGGAAGAGATGCTGCAGAACTGCCAAGGAGGAGAGAAAGCGGCCGTTCATGTAACGGCACAAGCAAGGAGCGACAAGGGCCTGACCTAGGGCGGTGGCACGGGAGTTCAAAAAAATGTTTGGCTGTGATTTCAGAGGCAAGAATTACAGGGCCCAGTGTGACAGGCTGGGAAAAGTGTTGATGTTCAGTAATGAACTTTAGGAGAAATCTTTGCCGGTACTTTATCAAACCTCCATGCTGAGTAATAACCAGTTCTCAGTGAGAATTAGAGCAACACCATCTCTATTTGAAAGGAAGTTTAAAATAACTATGTTGAATATACAAAACTTTGACATTCCTTAAAGGATACTCATATTAAAACTCTTTCACCAGGTTACTTGAACCATCTTGCTGGATTTAGAGCAGCGACTCACTGACATGTATTTGGCCAAGACGCTTGAAAAGGAACACCCCGTGGTAAAAGAGAAGGGTAAGATGAGGACTCCATCACCACCTAATAGTCACACGTCTGTATGAGGAAGACAACAGTGTCACTGAGGAGGATCAGCTTGTAGGCGAACAGGGCAGTAGATGATTCTAGACCACAAGCTTGGCTCCCGCCTCTGGCTTTCCATACTGGTATACATCTAGGCCTTCTCTTGTGATACCAAATCTGCATGGAAAGCCACTGGAAGTCACAGCAGAGAGTCTCAAAGCAAATGTACCATAAAATACTCACACAGTATTTGCTAAAGAAGAGATATTCAGTCATTACAATTGCTACTTTCTATTTTACATAAACTGATGACACAATAGAAACTAAAGACATGACAACCAAAACACAGACTTCTTAGTTTCCATGATAAAGTTGTCACTGATCTCCTAAATACCTTTTGTTGAATACAACATTATAATTAGATATCAAATTTAACTTCAACATGTTACATGTAGGTAATATTCGCAATTTACCACTTCTTGTCTTGCATAACATCACAAAACTACAAATAAATCCTGAAATAAACACACATTAGCTTGCATGTTTAAAGAAGGAAAATTAATTCTAAAGGGAATATGGTTAAGACCTTTAAGCGGGTAACCAGAATATTCTCCCCATAAGTCATGAAACAATCCTGCTTCTACTTCAAAACAGACATTACATTTTAGAAGGATGCATTGCATTACAAGTACAACAGACCTTTAAGAACTCCTCGTACAGACTTTTTAATTTTTCCTGTCTCTGGTGGTGAGCCATTCTAGTTTGTTGAAAAAAATTTTTTTGCTCCTGAATCAAATTCTACAAGAAAAAGTTGAGGTAAAATGCAGTTAATTTCATAGCTGGTAAAGCATAAGTTGCATGCAGCTTAAAAGGATTTTTCTTTGAGTCAGTACATTTAACATTTCATTCTAACTTTTATGACAAAGTTGCAAGATTTGTGTTCCCCACCAATAAATGAAAAACATACTAACAGTACCCATCAGTCTTGAGAAAGAAATTTTCTTGCTTATCCAGATTCAAAACATGTCTTAAATCTAGGTCAGGTAAAAATCCACAAATGGCCCGTATAGTGATCCATTTACTAGAAGGAAGTAAAAACTATGCAATCGTCTTACTGGACAGCCACTAAGGGCATATGCTTTTCTAACAATATTCAAATCATATAGTAGCTCCTGGTCATTCAACATCCATACAGGTGAACCTTCAAATAATGAGGAACGTTGAGCTCTTGGCCTAATCTCCAAAAACAATACTGTCATCTCCCCTCGTTCAGGTGTTCACTTTCGAGTTCAAACCCTAGATCTGTCATGCCCTGTCATCCCGACTACATGACAACAGACTTACAAAGGAGCTATGTGTCAGGTCTGTTCTGCAAGATTGTAACTTATCTATGTTCAAAACAAACTTGTGAGGTCAGTGCTCTTAACATGCTCCCTTCCTAGACGAGGACACTGAGGCACAGAGGCACATAATCTGCCGGTGGCTGGAGCAGACATGTGACAGACACGAAACCTGCCATGGACGGATCAGAGTCGGATCCCAAATGCTATATCCAAAGTCCCAGGGTCTTGACCAGTGCACCCTGCTGTCTCCTCAACATTCAACCACCAGGACCTCTGCGTGTCTGCAGCTCACTCCCTGTCGCACTACAGCTCAGGACTTTGTAAGGTTCTCACACGGGCTCAGACACCCTTTACTGTCCCCGACCGCTACCCACGCTTTCACCTTCCTCCTTCCGGCTAAATCCACGGCCAGTCATCAGACCTTCTGCGTTTTTACCTTGGCCCCTTCTCGCTGTCAAGCCGCATGACTACCCGCAAGCCCGGAAAACCCGCCTCTCCAGCTGCTCTCCACAACCGCTTAGCCTGGCGCACGCTAACCACGCAAGCGCTGGGACACTGGCCTAGTGGGACATGATGCTGCCTGACGTTTCCCCCGTCCAGTGCTGGCCCAGCCTCAGGGAAGCCTCACAGGCTCCTCCTCTGCCCTCAAAGGCAACACCTCCTCTGCCCCCTTACTCCTATGACGTGGGCCAGCTTGTTAAGAGCAAACATGAGCTGACTGCGAGGGCTGGTTAAGGACTGAGCAAATGACCCAAACTCGGTAAGTCGCAGTCCCCAGAGGACTCTGCTGCCAGAACTGTGAGGAAAGGGCATCTCAGTACTCCGGCGTTACCACGCTGTAGTGAATCTAGATTATGAGACCTCCTCTTGCAGACCTCGTGGAGAAGCCCTGCGAGGTGGTGAAGACTGAGCCCACGTGGCACTGCCTGAGCAACCTTTCCCCGGCCCCATCCAGCTGTACCTAGAGCTAAATGCCCCTTGCATTCTGTGCCCGTCTTTGGCACTTTGGCAAATTTGTGTCACTTGGAATTGCAAGAACCCCAGCAAGGAAAGCCAGAAACAGGGGCTTCTGTGAGTATGCTGCGTGCCTATGCCTCCGAGCTGCCTGCGAAGCACAGCCAGACTGAGGTCTGGTTACAGCAGACTAACGAGTGATTAACCGGGCACAGCCTGATACTGACAGCCAGTTTTTCTTCTTCTTCCTTGACTTTCTGCACATCCATATTCCACTCCTGAAACAAAGTCAGAAACTGCTGGGAATATTCGTGAAAAAGCTTCTGCCTGTAAAACACAACGATGAGGCACGTCATATTCCTCTCCCTAAGAAAGAAGGTAAATACTTTCAGAAAAACTGATTTGACATCAGCTGTACTATAAAGGGAGAGGGGAAAACAGCAGCTGAAATCTTCAGCTGGGAAACAACAAATGCAATGACTGACTGACTCTCATTCCCAGAGCGACTGACCCTCGCTGGCTGGGAGAGAAACCTCAAATGCCTTAGTTCTTGAAAACTAAGGACGAGTTATTGTTGCATAAAATTTCCAGGAAAATTCATTTTGTCCACAAGGATTTTCCCCTCCATTTTATTCTGCTGAATAACACATAAGTTGTGACAGGGCCAATTGATTCAGTGAGGATACCGACTACTTATAACAGGAGATTGCCAACAGTAGTATTTCACATTTCCCCACTGTGGCACAATAAGGATTTGTACAGAAACACAGTGAACCCAACAGAGAGACATTTTAGAATATTTTAATAAAAGATTAACCCTCCACATAACTGATAACAGCGAACTATCACAGGACATTTATTTTTTATTCTGCTACTGCATTCCAAGAATGAATATAAATTTTTCTGACATCAGGAAAACTCAATTCTAATTTGAAATTGACTTCTAGACCACACATATCCACTCAATTAAGGTGTGAAGTTAAAGAAATTATTCAGCTTAGAGAAATATCAACCAAATATATTTTGCTCTAGAGACTCCGAGAGAGAGAGAGAGAGAGAGAGAGAGAGAGAGAGAGAGAGAGAGAGAGAGAGAGAGAGAGAGAAAGGCAACAGCATTAGCCTCAATTACTTTGTATCCACGAATCTAAGAAATTACATGCAGGTTTGGGCTCTAGGACCCATCAAGGTTATTACCTTTGCTCTTCCTGGGTTCTCCAAACACGCTCGATTTTCTGGTTGATGACTCTGAGAGACGCATCGCTGCTTCTTTGGAAGCTTTTCCTCTTTTCACGACGAACCTTTGCAATGTCTTCTGTATTGGAAATACATATCCATTGAAATTTAATGTTTAAAATTATATTTTCATGCACATGTAAGACAACATGCATAAGATAGTTCAGCAGTATTGGGAAGAAAATTGTCAAGAAAAAGGCCTCAAGTCAAAAATCAAGTTTATTTACCTCCTTTTATCTGTAAAATCTTTTCATTGCTATATTCTTTATTGTAATTTTTATAACTTCAGACCGTTTATTAATTTAGACTCTAAAAAGAGCTATGACAATAAACGCTATTTTCAAAATTGCATACTATGAGCCTCAAAGACATAGTCTGAATTTCTGTCAAAAAACAAGTATAAAGTCTAATTCTTAATAAATATTTAAGATATACTCCAAATCAGAGAATGCATCTGATGGATTATTGTTAGAACTGGATAAGTAAAATTAATGATATTTCTCTATTTTAACAGATTCCAAACAAGATAATAATAACAACAAATAATTTTAAAGATAAGACACTTATTCTTAAACGTAGTCACTGAGGATTTTAGTTACGGACAAAGACCGTGGAGAGTTTCATGACTGAAATAATTTATTCAGTGAAACTTTGTAAGTACTTTTTTAGAAAAACATAATAGAAATTTTTTCAACATCACTTTAAAAAAGGTTTGCTATTTATGAGAATTTTAATACTTCTAAAAACACTTTGTAAAGTATATGATTTCATGTCATGGGTCTTCCATCAATAGTTATTTTCTAGCCATCACGATAAGGTGTGTTATTAGATATTTTACACATCTAGTTTATTTCGTATCATACTTCATGAGACAACTCACAAATCAAGCATCTTGTCACTGCCAAAGAGAGGAAAGCTTTCAAGATACAACTGCTCGCAAGAATGATCCACAGAGGACTCAAAAGTTGAGTTTGGGGGGCCTCCCTGGTGGCGTAGGGGTTAAGTCTCAGCACTATCATGTTATCATCGGCCACTGCAGCATGAGTTCGATCCCCCACCAGGGAGCTGACTCACATATGGTGGGGCAGACCTCTCCTGTCTCCCCGCTGATCCCCTCAGCAGTGCATTGCAGTGGATTGGGCTGTGCTGCTCCCCACTCTTGTCTCTGGTGAATCCTCTCACCTCCCACACCTCTGGCCTACACCCCAGCTCTTGAATGCCTAAATAAATAAAATAAAGCTTAAAAAAAGAGTTGAGTCTGACTCTGTGTAAAGGGTTGTTCTATGGGCCAGCGCAAGTAAATGATCTCATGTGAATGGGACAATTTACTCTGATGTTTACGGTTCTGAGTATTATCACCAGCATGCTTTTTTCTAAAAAAAAAACATTTATAAATGTCTTCTTTGTAATGTCACTGAACATGTTATTAAAAAAATTGTAACAGCACAGACTTATTTTATAGGCCTCAATTTCAATTTCTGGATCAAAGGGAAAAATAGGAAAGTCACAGAACATAACAAGGAAGAGAACATTTACAAAATTCATATAAAAACTGATACATACGAGTAGAAAAAAGAGTAATTCAAACACATTATTCTATTATCCCAGAGACCATCAAATGTACAGAGTACAAAGTAAAAGCATCACTTTCATCTCAACATTCGGAGCAGATTCTCCTTATATTTACACACAAAGAAAGGGTCACTAAGGAAGCGTATGCAGTGAAATTACACTATATACTTAGGGAAATTCTGTGTCTGAAACAAGGCGTTAAATATAGACCTGCAATCCATAATTAGCATTTCCTAGTATATATGAATTTTGGTTAAAAACAATTTACTTTAACTACAAGCGCTCCTAAATCATACCTTTAAATTTTTCCAACATATCCCATAATTCTCTCCTGTGAAGAAATTACATTCAGATTTTAATCAAGAATACACAATAACATGCTTGTTTTGGAAGAAACTGTTCATGTCAATATTTGTAACAATATCGGTTACCTGAGCTGACTTTTTATAGTACACTTACTGGGCAAGCAAATATCACTTTAAAAACATTACCGCATATCTTCCTCAAATGTCCCTGATGAATGAACTTCTCCCCATGAGTCATCATCAACTGTTGAACTGCTTCCTGCATTTCAGAAATGAAAAAATAATTTTAGGTGAATTATGGTATATTGATGTTATGATAGAGAAATAACATTCTGTGGCATTTTTGAGATTCTCTATCAGCAAAAGTTGAAAGGAGACATGTGGGAAGAATCATGTATGTGCAGTGGATGAAACTGAATCAAGGACCAGGCCTTTTTCATGCAGGCGTTCCTATACCCCTTTCTGGTTTAATCTTACTAAACCATTTCTGCAAGCCTTAAAGCTGACAAGTAAGATTCTATGATCACGGTTTGGGACAGGAAGATCACGTGAGCATGCACATGCTATCCACACACATGGAGTTTACTGTTTACAGTTTAGAGGATGCAGAAGGCTGGCCCAGAACGACGTGGTCCCTGCCAGATGTGCTCTATCTGCAAGACAGGAGACAGTACCTTGCTGAACAGTCTCTGGTTCGTTCAGGTCCCTTCCCTCTTCACTCTGAAATTCATAGACTGCCAAAGCCTGAGAATACAGCTGAGAATTCCCAGATCTCTCCTGGCGTTTTGTTCCAGCAGAGGCTGTCCCCGGCTGTGTGCTGGGTACACACAGCTCTCCTGAACCTTGTGAGTGCGAACGAGGGTTAAAGAAAGGGGAACATTATCAGTAAAAGTGCTGGTAAGAGCTGTGTTTATAGGCCAGGCGAACCTGTCTCCTGGTCGCTTACTGCACCTACAGGAGAAGATAACCCACAGGTGATCGCCTACCCACCCACCCCATTAGGGCTTGGGATGGAGAGCTGCCACCAGACAGCATGTGAGGAAGAGTCAAGACAAAACTCACTCCTCCTGCATGCGAAAGGGCAGTTGAACGCTGCACCTGTACTGGGGCCCAAACTGGATGAGGGGCCAGGCTGATTTCACGGAGGCATTCTAGCACCCCTTTCTGGGTTAATTTCATGGCAAACAGCATGAGCCTAGGGAACAAAAGCATCAGCTTCCGTGCTACGGGGTTAGGATGCAGATCACGTGCGCAAGTACTTATTGTACACACACGAGAACTCTGCTGTGTACAACCCGTCGGGACTCGGGAGCAGGGAGCGGAGGGACAGGGCGGGCGAGCATTCCCCGCGAAGGTGTCTGAGGCAGTACCTGGCGGACCTGCCCGCGCCCCACTCGGGCCGCACGTCTCCTCGCTCCCAAAATCATAGACTGCCAAGGCGTCGGCCTGCGCCTGGGGCTTCTCAGACATGCCCTTGCGTTTCCTCCCAGCGGGCGCCATCCTCAGGGCGCAGGTCCCGCAGCTCTCCTGCTGCTGCCACTCACC
>PVIJ01025820.1:0-10057 GCA_004024925.1 Scalopus aquaticus
GTGTGTGTGTGTGTGTGTGTGTGTGTGTGTTCCACATATAGGCATTCACAAAAAGTCAAGGAAGACTATTATTCTAGGTGTTTGTGGAGATTGTCTGTTGAGATCACCAAGAGATCCAGAAATGTTGAGAGTAGATTGACAAAGGTAGGACTGCAATAAGCACCCAGATCAATCAGGCAGACTTATGTTCCTGTGGATGAGCTGCAAATAGGCTCCAAAAATCAAGGGTAATCTAAGACATGAGATCACACAAGTGATCTCATGTAAGTGAGAACAACAATTGGGTATCAACTCATTAGTATTAAACATTTCCAGGCACTTATCACAGAAAGCCAAAATATTTCCTTTGTGATAGAAAGAAAATTATTTACCCTTTCTGCAAAATTCCCTCATAAAAGTAACATTTAAAATGTCACTTGTTTTAGAGAAATATATGGTCTATTCTCATTTATAGCACTTATCCATGGCTTTAACACTCACCTGGAATGAAAAATATTTTAACATAATGATAAGTAGTAAAATGAAGCCAATAAAGACCTAAAAATTAGTATGTTTAGCTTATTCTGCTGATTATTGTCTATTGTATGCTTTTCATTATTACTTCCCCTCATGAAATCTTTAGTTTTCATTTGTAAAATAGAAAATTTTAAATTTATGACTTCTAAAGTCTCTTGTCATTTGAACCTTCTGTAAATCTCAGTACTCAAAAAACAAGTTTATTTTGTTACTTATTTATATTTATTTGTAATATATATTATATTATATATATTTATTTGAAAAAAAAATTGACCATTCTTATGCTGTACTTTTTATATGAGAGTGGATTTCTGAGTGTGTGTCAATAAATGTTGATCATCACTCTAGCTAAGAGCTCCACATGGTCACGTCTGTAATTACAAATCTGTGTCCTCATTTAAAGTTTCAATGACATGTGCAGTGTAGGTCACCACACAGAGATCCTAGGGTCAACATATCCAGGCAAGAGGCAGCGGTTTTCTTACTTTTGAACCATCCTCATTTCCATATAAATGCTGCCATCTACAATAGGCTATGTGACTTTAGAACCTCTAAGAAGATAATGATGAAATCATTTGGAGATGTCATCTAAGTTTCTCTTTTGATTAAGTTACTTGCAAATTAAGGGAGTTCAGCCTAAGCTCTGATTCTTTGACTTTTCCACTTTTCTCTTTGGAATGAACAATGGAAAAGTTAAGTATTAATCACAGTTAAAATTCATGAGTTCAGTCACCTACTTTACATTTATCTCTACCAGTACAAAAGGGAAAAAGAAACTCTGTGAATGGATGTTCATTTTTAATCTTTAAAACAACAGTGAGGTAGGAACATTTTCTATCATTTTAGATATAAGCAGATTATGGGCAAGAGGTCAAAAGATATGTCACATCACCTTTGGTTCAGAATCACTTTTTCTGATTACACATTCACACAATGAAATGAAGTGATGCAATGATGAGGGAGGAAAAAGAAAGGAAGCTGAGTTGTTTATATGATGAAGTCTGGGATTTTTAAGCAATTGTGGAACAAAATACAAATTTTTAATTAAAAACAGTTTCATCCTGTAAAGTATGATTAATGTGAGGATCAAGAGTTAACAAAAGTTCCTTCTGATGGCTTCTTTATTTCCTGAGCTTATTGGAAAAGCTCACAAAAACTCAATAGATAGAGCAGATAGGGATGTAAAGTATAGAGTCAATGTAAAGGATACTAAATAGCTCTTCTGTGGCTAAAGATGTTTGAAATGCGTAGCTAAGGAAATCACTCTTCCCTTTATGAATATGTATTTTTATTACCTGGATTATCTTGAAGGTTTCTGAATAACCACATCCGTTCATGGAGAGTTTGTGTCTAAAGCATTTTTAAATGTATTTGAGTTTCCAAAGCTTCATAGGTCCAGTCATTTTAATTGGCCCTCCATGATTTATATGGTTTTCTTCTGGTTGCAAGTAACCAAAAATTGACTGCAGTAGTTATAACTACAGATTTGCTTAAGTCTAGAGATTTGTGGCTGATGACACTATTCTAGTAGCTTCCAATATGAAGATTAATGCTTACTGTAAACTTTAAACTTTTTTTTTTGCGTACAAGCTGGGGTGTAGGCCAGAGGTGTGGGGTGGTGAGAGGATTCATCAGAGACAGAGTGGGGAGCAGAACAGGCAGATCGACAGAAATACACTGCTTAGGGGAGCAGTGGGTGAGGCAGGAGAGGTCTGCTGTGCCATGTTGGAATCTCCCAGGCTGGGCTTGGAACTCACACAGCAGGTGCTGCCAACAGCTCCACAGTGCAGCGCTTAACCAGTTGTGCCACCAGAGAGGCCTGAACTTTAGATTTTATTAATTGCTATTCCTTGTGGTCACAAAACAGTATCTTCCTCTATAGAGATCATATCTATATACCATGAGGAGGGAAAGTCAAGGAGCAAATATTTTCCAGATGGTATACCTCATTATTTAAGAGAGAAAATGTTTTCAAGTTCTTATTAGAGAGATATTTTAATTTTTAGTTTATTTTTATTCTGTTGAGTCTCCAGTCAATTGTGGATGCCTCTAGCTGGAATGCACTTTGGTAGAAGAAGGTCATAAACAGTGAAGTAGCACAACATTATCTAACTGTTAAGTCAGATTGATGTGAATGAGAAGTCTTATCCCATATAAAGTTTTATTACTAATTTCAATAATGCAACCAAGAAGCTCAGAAGAGAGAATGCTAGGAAATCAAGATAACTTCTCAGATCTTTCTTTCCTTCCACTAGACACTCATTGGTCCAGAGTACACAGGGTCTCCATGTAAAATACAGGAAAGAAAATATTTAGTCTATGAATCATCTCTATTTTATACCCTGGTTTTGATGGTATTGTCCAGGGAGGCAGCCTCATAAATCCATAAATGATGAATCTTCTTTTTCTTGTTCTTCCTCTCCTTATTATTTTGCCTTTCCCCCTCCTTTTTCTTTTATTAATACCGATTCTTAAAAGGAGACAGACTTATTCACTACATAGAACTCCTTTCCTAACCAACATTGTTAGTCTGTTTGCTCATGGGCCCAGTTATTGTGCTGTCAAGGTTATTAAACTATGTCACCTGTCTTTCTTCTCCTTCCCCTAGGAATGTTCCCCCTGGTAGAGGGAGTAAATAGATCATAAGCTTTAACTTCTTCCTCTGCAGACAGGTTCACACACAGAGACAATAAGCTAATTATATTGACTGATATAGAAGCTCTCAATAACCTTTTCTCCAGTGGAGCAGCTATTTATAAAATAACCAATTTGAACACAATAGTATTTTTTTAGTGAATTTATGTTGAATGAAATGAACATTACCCGTGAGGACTAACTTGGTCTCTAACTTGGTCTCCTTTCACTTTGACCCTTCCCTTCCATTGTTAATTATAAAAAATAATTCATTTTGCCAGTTGTTCAGCTGAATATCTTCTTGTTTTCTCTTTAATGGACTATTTGTTACAATCAATTAATTTTTTCATTCATGCATTACATATTTTAGGTGTATACATACACAGAGAAGTTCTTCAATGTTTTACTCAGCCTTGTTTTGTTATGTTGATGAGAAAAAACACTGAACAAAACAATATTATTCAAGGTACTAATTTTATTATAAGTTGTTTTACTTAAAGTCACAAATTACAAGAACCTGCGAACAATGTAAAGTGATAACTTACTGTACAAAGAAATGTGCTAAGGTTAGAAATACACCATCAACAGATATAGTCTTAGCCCCTCATGGGTTTTAGCCTTATAGAGATCAAAATGTAATTATAAAATTACATCATTGTGAATTTTGATCATATACTTAAGTAAAACATGAATGTCATGTTTAAGCCTAATGGCAGTGCCCTGTGTAGGGAAGGGGTCAGAAAATTTCCCTTTAAGAGATTTCTTTAAAGCTAAGGCATGTAATCTGTAAAGCAGTAGTCGTAAGTAATCCACATCAAAAGAGTAGAAAAATTACTTGTTATCCTAGGGACTTTTTCTATTTCATCAATATAGCAACTCTGCAAGCTGGATATAATGATCCCATTTTGCAGTGGAACACAGTTTTAATATCTGTGACATTTTTTTTTAGTTGTTCCAGGTTGGATTCAAGCCCTTCCATGTATATCCAATCTAGAACTTTGCATTTCCACAGAAAATGCTTCTTTCATTAATCATCACCAAGATGTCTAAACTCAGTGATCTGCAAATTTTCCTGTTTCTTGGTTTCCTTTGGTTGGAATTTTAATGCCTATTTATAAAGATCCGTAATATTGATCTGTGATAGCAGAGTGCTTCTGGTCATTAGCCTTTTCCCTGGACATATAAAATATACTCAATATAAATTTTATCTTCTCCTACAAACAACCCCATGCTTCTTTCACTATACCTGCCCATGCTTATTTTGAAGATCATTGGAACATTTGTTATCATTTCTTGTGACTGTAAGGTAGGGAAAAGGCTAATATCATGAGAAGAGCTAATGAATGACCAGATGCACTCTGCTATCACAGATCACTAAGCTTTGCTCCATGATTAAAAGCCAGAGAATATAGAATGTGAGCAGTTCCTATTACACACATCTTGATCTTCACACTTCAATCAAGACCCTTCTCACCTCTTTATACCTAGACTAAAGCACTCTAACTGGTTTGCTCTCTTGCCACGTGCTCACTTGGACTCATCCCTGACAATCTCTGTCTCTTTTACGTCACATTAATAAGGTTATTCACTTAGAGAAGAGGAGATTTTGGGTGAGCTTATGGGCCTACATTAGCAGGACATTGACATTTTGCTTTCTTGAAAGAGCTTCCTTCTTTCTATGCTAAAGGATTCTCAGACTGGAATGTAGCAAATAGGATTCAGACATGTCCAACATCATCATCCAAGGGATGAGCCAATGCTAAGATATTTGGTGTCCCCACTTTTTACAAACAGCTCATAATAATCTCTATTTTCCCCTCCAGGGTAAGGGGAAGATCATGGATGCAAATAAGCCTTCTGTAAGTAATCTTCAATCCAGAATCTTTACTCTGAATTGTAAACATTTGTTACATAATCCAAACCTTAAATTTTGGGACTAGCACTGCCACCATATTAATGCAATATTTGCTAAAAGTGACTGAACTATGTGAACTATGAATTTTCTCTGACCCAGTCAGTTTACTAAATTGTGTGTGTGTGTGTGTGTGTGTGTGTGTGTGTGTGTGTGTGTGGTACATTACCACTATGCACTCTTTACAATTAAAAGTCAAGTAATTATTCAGAACTCTTCCAAAATTTACATTTGGACATGGAACAAAAATTTAAAGCAAAGTAACCACTACAGTTCATTAAACAGTAGATTGATCCTAAACTAAAAGAAGAAAGCAGTTTAAAATTTTGTATAGCGTTTAAGACTTTGATGTCACATATGACTGCCTTTCCCACAAGCTACTAAATACTATTTATATATATTAAATACTATTAATCTGTACATTAAATAACCTTATTCATATATATTCCACATATGAGAGACCCTGTTCTTTCGATGATGCCCTAACGATAATCAAAACCCAGACATATCTGTCCTAAAGATGAACTAATTTAGAAGATGGAGTAAATAGCTGTAGAAAGTAATGAGCTTCCATAAGTACTCAAACAGAAAGATGGATGCATTGTGAGGGAGAAACCAAAATGGCACATTAGCTTAGACAGTTTTTATTCTTATTTTTTTAGACTAGTATTGAACGACAGTCTTTTTTTTTTTTTTTACATACAAGCTTGGGTACAGGCCAGAGGCGTGGGGCGGCGAGAGGGTTCACCAGAGACAGAGTGGGGAGCAGAACAGGCAGATCAGAAGTACACTGCTGAGGGGAGCAGCAGGTGAGGCAGGAGAGGTCTGCCCCACCATGTGGGATTCTCCCTGGCCCCACGTCTATCTCGTGTTGCCGCTTCCGACAGCTCCACAGCGCAGCGCTCAACCGCTGCACCACCGGGGAGGCCCCTGAACGACAGTCTTAACTGGTTTTCACTGTGTTCTTGCGTGGTCCCTCCTGAAGAAAGAAAATTGACAGGTTATAAAGATAGAGAATATCTTTTCTCCCCAACAGCCATTTGTTCACATTCTGAGGGGGATAAACTCAAAGACACTCCTCTCCTTTTTTTCATGAGCTATTTTGCTTCTATTCTAAAGGTAATAAAGTCTACAGCTGCCATTTTTATCTTTCCTGAGATAATTGCTTACATTCCCTCCCCAAGAGAGGGTTTGTTTACATTCCAGAGGAAAAGATAAGATTTCTCTCTTTATCTTAGGAGGGGGGGATGACAAGTAAGCTAGCAGCTTGTGAAACACTCTGAGTTTTTAAACTTTGAAATTCCTCTCCTGTGGTGCAAATCCTGCCCCATGTCCAGGTGACATATGGCTCTCACTGCATCAACTCATGGGAATCTGCTATGGCAGGAAATTATTTTATTTACTCTGTGTATAAATCAAAAGATCTATTCTCTAAAGATCTTGTGTGTATGTATGAGTTAAAATACACTTGAAAATAAATTTACCATTTACAAATATAATTCAGAATATTTATTATATTCACAGTGTGAATGCAAGCATTACAACTCTCTAGTTACAGAACATTTTAATCACTCCAAAAGCAAACCCCATAATCACTGAGCAGTCACTCTCCATTACCACATCTCTGTAACCCTTGGCAACTACTAGCCCTATTCTGGTCTCTATGGATTTGTCTATTCTGGGATTTTATATAAATGACAACTTACAAGATGTGATCTTTGCTGTCTGGCTTCTTTTACGCAGCATAATGCTTTCAAGTTCCACTCATGCTGCAGCATGTACGAGGACTTCATTTCTTTTTATGACCACATAATTTCAATGTATGAAAATACCACATTTTTATCATCCATTCAACAACTGACAGACATTAAGTTGTTTCCAGCCGTTAGCTTTAGTTAATAATCCTGCTAAGAACATTAATGTACAAGTTTTGACGTGAACACATTTTCAACTTTTTTTTTTAAGATTTATTTATGCATACGAGCTGGGGTGTAGGCCAGAGGCATGGGGTGGTGAAAGGATTCACCAGAGACAGAGTGGGGAGCAGAACAGGCGTATTGACTGAAATACACTGCTGAGGGGAGCAGCGGGCAAGGCAGGAGCTGTCTGCTGCGCCATGTGGGAATCTCCCTGGCCAGGTGCTGAACCCATGCTGCAGTGGCTCTGGATAGCTTCATAGGCTGAGACTTAACCTATTGCACCACCAGGGAGGCCCATGTTTTCAACTTTTGAGGTATATATCCAAGAGTGGAATTACTGTGTCATTTGCTAATTCTATGTTTAACTTTTTGAGGAAACACCAAACTGTTTTCTATATAAATGTATAAGCAATTTGCAAGGCTTCCAATTACTCTATATTGTGGTGAATACTTGTTATTAAATATTTTTAAATTCTTCATTATAGCCATCCTAGTTGGTTTGAAGAGGTATATTATTGTGGTATGGATTTGTGTTTCTCTAGTGACCAATGTTGTTACCGTCTTTTCATATGCTTAGCCATATGTATATGTTCCTTGGAGAAATATCTATTAAAGTCCATTTATTTCCATTGGATGATTTATCTTTTTGTTGTTATTAGGATTCTTTATATTCTAGTTACTAGAATTGTTTCAGATGTATGAATTGCAAATACTTTCTTGTTGTGGATTGTCTTTTATGCTTTCTTGATCATGTCTAATGCACAAAATTGTCCATTTTTACTCTGAATAGATATTTTTTCTTTTGTTGTATGTGATTTGGGAATCATATTTAATAAGTCATTGCTAACTCCTAAGTCATCAGGAAGAAATACGTACCTTTTAATGTGCTTTTTAAAATTTTCATGTTTCCTCTTTAATTTTGTTTGCAGTTTCCACAGCAGAATCCTTACAGCAAAGAAAAAATAGATACTGGAGTAGAAAATTCACAAAGTCAAATAAAACCCAACAATTGGCAGGCAGTCAGAGATAAGATTATTCCATCAATGTCATTTTGCAGTTTTTTTTTTTTTTTGCAAAAGAAACGCACTTCAGATTCATATTATAACTGACTCCTGTTTGACTCCTATGATCAACTTCTTTAGCTATCAATATCACACCATTATGCTATGTGCCATCTGTTCTTTTTTGAGTACCTAAAGGTTAGAACACAACCTTATTCCTGGATAGGATTTTTCCTCCTTTTCCTGCTTGTCTTTCAGTTCTGAGAACCTAGAAGAGAAAATCTTGAAAGAAATCAAGAGAACTCTTTGGCTACTCTAACAGCTGCTCATAATTTCTTCACCTTTGAGTTTCGTTCCGATCCTTCAAGAGACACTGAATCAAAAGTAAATTCCTAAACCACAACAAGAAAATGAAAAGGCAGCCTACTGACTGGGAGAGGATATCTGTACATCACATGTCTGACAAAGTGTTGATATCCAAAATATATAAAGAACTTATACAACCCAACAAAAACAATACCAAAAAATAACCCAATGGAAAAATGAGCAGAAGATCTAATTATGTCTTCTCCAAAGAAGACATATAAATGGCAATAGGTATATGAAAAAATGTTGAACATTATTTTTAATTAGTGAAATATAAATCAAAACCACACACCACTAAACCCCACACCTCTCAAAATGATATCAGCATGATACAAAAACTGGAAACAAGTGTTGGTGAGGGTGTGGAGAAAAAGGAACCCTCACACACTGTTGATAGGAATATTAATTGATGTAGCTTTTCTTGAAAACAGTATGCCAATTTCCCTAAAATTAAGACTAGAAACACCATATGATCCAGTTATCCCAGTTCTCGGTATTCATCGAAAGAATATTAAACATCTAGTTTGAAAAGATATGTTGCATCCCAATATAGCAACCTTATCCACAATAGAAAAGACATGGGAACAACCTAAATACCAATTAAAGAATAACTATAAGGGAGATATGGTTTGTGTACTCAATAGGACATTACCCAGCTATTACAAAGGATGAAATCTGCCCATTTATGACTACATGGTTGGAACTTGGGTTATTATACCATGTGATCTAAGTCAGAAAGTGAAAGACAATTGTCAGAAGGTTTCCTTCACATGTGGAATGTAAATAAACAAAACACAACTAAAATAACCCAGACTCTAATATATATAGTGATTACCAAAGGAAAAGGGAAGGAGGCAGTGGAAGGACTGGGTAGAGGGGAGATCAATAATGTGAATGGCATGAGGATTTTGGTGGTTGGTACTGTGAAGTGCTTACACCCACCAAGATGTGTTATTGTACTCCTGAGATTGATATAGTATTATAAACTAATGGTAAATTAATAACATCTAATTTTTGAAAAGAGGACCATCCCAAACACCACTCTGACCTTGTTCAACACAGAGAGAGAACACAGTGTGCACAGTCTTTAAAAATGAAAGCTCCACTGCCCACTACGCACTCTAAAACATCTAACAAAAAGCAGGAGGCAGTCTTTTCATTTATTCATTCACTTGTTCATTTATTTGAATTGATTTTTCTTAATAGCTGGAGGTACTTAACTAATCTATTCTCCTTGGCTTTGCAGCATTTTAATCCATTTATGCATAATCTTTTCCAAATATGAATTTATACCCATTATGTCTTACCCATTCCCACCTACCTTCATGATAAACACTCCTCTTAACCTGATTTACAAGACATGACAATCGATGCTCTCATTATGGTACTTCTGAGTCAATTTACATTAGAATGTTTATCATATTATATATCCATTATGTAACCTGGAGCTCAGTGAGGTTGTAGAGTATACAGGTGCTAAGTAGCATTCTTTTTGACCTCAATACTCACATCTGTAAAATTGGTATTATATCCTATAACAGACACATCCGAAAATGTCTTAAATAAATGAAATACAGTTCTAAGTAGAGAAAACTCGAATGCTATGAATAGATACAGACACAATATGACATCACATGTTATATTACTATTAAATATAGATATATATATGCATATGCTTGGGCCTCTCCGGTGGTACAACAGGTTAAGTC
>PVIJ01025821.1:0-10063 GCA_004024925.1 Scalopus aquaticus
GGAGGATAAGGGCACAAAATGGAAGAGAGGAGAATACAGGGGACCATGGAGATGGATCACAGGTGAATTGGTGGTGGGCTGCCCAAGGGGAATACAAAATGTAAAAGACATAAATAACAATAAAAAAAACCTGCTACATGTGCTCAGCCCTTCACATGTCTTACCTGCGTGGTCTGGTCCTCGGTTTCTAACCACAAGCCCCAACTTGGGGCATCTTTTTCTGTCCTGGGGACTCCCCCATCTTGGGGACTTCTCCCACCACTGCTATTTTTTTAATTTTGTGTAAAGAACTGGGGTATAGGTCAGAGGTGTGTGGGGTGAGAGGGTTAACCAGAGACAGAGTGGGGAGCAGAATAGGCAGATTAACTGAAATACACTGCTGAGGGGAGCAGTGGGCGAGATAGGAGAGATCTGCTGTGCCATGTGGGTCAGCTCCCTGGCCAGGGACTGAACTCAGGGTGTAGCAGAGATAGCTCTGATACTTAACCCCTAGACAATGAGAATTCCCTTCACTGCCAGCATAAGCAAGGATATCTGTTGTCCAAGAAATCCCAGGGAGCTAGCTGTCTCCCGCCCCCTGGGGAAAAAGAGGAGTTTTGAAATAATGGGGACAGGCCAACCCCAAGCCAGGTGTCCTTGAAAGAAATGAAGACAAGAGAGCAGAGCAGGACTCTTCTAGAAGGTTCCCAGTTTTTACTATGCTTTAATTTCACTTGTACAATATTTATTTAATATTTAAATCAATACCTTTTTTACATAAATACTTTTGCTTTTTCAAAGATGCTTATCATGAAAAGAAAACTATGAATCCACAACTCCTCACAAGTCTCTAGCTGCTTGAGCACCACGCTTTGGGAATAACCAGGTGAACTGGGAAGTGCAAGGAGGGGTTTGGAACTCAGCAGTTCCACCATGAGCTGTGTGTCCTGCAGGCCCCTGCAGCCTCAGTTCCCACAACAGTGAAGGTACACCTTCTAAACAGTGAAAATGACAGAAAGCGCCTGGCTCAAAATGGCAGACATATTGGAACTTCCTTGTGAGAAGGCAAAATAAGACACAACCCCCCTCATTCCTGAACCCAGGAAGAAAGGAGAGAGGAAGACAAGCTGAAGAGTAGAGGAGGAAATGCAGGCCCAGATCTAATGGGCCATCAGTGTTTCTCTTGGAAGCAGGAAAACACTAAGTTCTATACAAGAAATGAAGCTTTTGGCCTCACCAGTTTGTCCACCTAGAACAACCCTAGAGTGCTCCCATTTTCTTCCAGCCCCACTTGAAAGTTCTTAGTTGCAAGGTCTGCCCCCTGGCTATTTCCTGTTTCTCTGATTTAATGGCCAAAATATGTCCCATTTCTCTCCTGATGTTTGCTCACCTTAGATTAGTGACAAGGTCCCTTTGTGAAGCTTCTGTTGGGCTGCCTTCTGCCACCCCCTGCCCAGCCCTCTGCAGAGGTGAAGGTTCAGAATCATCGGATGCCACGAAGGTCTCCTTTCCTTCACCCCTCCTTCCCTCAGCCCAGCATAGAGTACCTGCCCCTTGACACCATGGTCCCCAGGACTTTAAATAAACTAAACCCAACACTCACACCCAGACTTTGACTGACCTGGCATGCCCATCACCCTTTCATAGCCCGTGGCTCACCAGGGCCAAAGGTGAGGTTGCTCTGTTGTGGGGAAGTGATCAGCCCCTAGGGCTGTGGGGGCCCCTCTCTCAGGTCACAGGGGACCAATTTCTCACCCACCAGTGTCCACCAGCACCACTGGGTCACAGTGGGGAGCTCTGCCCTGCAGCATCCCAGGTGCTTGCCTCCACCTCCCCCTGGGCACTCCCCCCTCTGCCACGGTGGGCCTGGGCTGCCTGCCTTTCTCCTGGGAGCAGGCGCAGTTGGTGAAGCCAGCCTCTGCTAACTATGCACGTTTCTAGGCACTCCCCAGGTAGGCAGACTTCCTTATTTTCCCATACACGGATGAAGCATTAACAAACTATAGACATTATAAAGTATAGGCAAAAATGATACATTAAAGAGGAAGATGTAATTAGATAAATATCTTCAAGATATTGTTTTCATTCCACTCATTACTAAGATCCCATACAAGTCTTCTTGTATTCTCACTAAAAGACATTAATACTGGCGTTGTCAGGGAGAGCAAGGTACCTAGAGAGGCCAGATCTGAGTGAGTCACTCCTTTTCCCCTCTGGGTCTGACAAAGAGCTCTCGGCAGGCGCTGTGTCTGCTCTGCTACCTTCTTGTTGCCTGTGCTCTCCTGTCACATCACATCAGTCCTTGGTGGCTTCGCAGACATCTTCCTCAGCTTGCACCTACTTTGGAAGGTTCTATTACAGAAACATCTCTGTAAAAGGGAAAGGGATCATTTTCCCCACACCCTCTTAACTAAGGCTGGAGCTGAACAGCCCAGAGAGATGACCTAATACGGTGGCCAGGTGGGCTCTGGGAAGAAAGAAGAAGAAAGGAAAGAGCTTTTCCTTCTGGGCTCTGACTTGTACCCTGGTACTGCTGGGAAAGAGACAGGGAAGGAGACTCGGGGAGGAGAGATGTGTAGAGACATGAGAGAGACAGATGGGTGAGCAACACGTGGGGAGGCTGACAATGGCAGCCGTTATCTTGAGCTGGTATTTCCTTTTGTCCCAGCTGTTTGTCCAAGGGATTTCCCGCACCCCCAACGAGCTTTCTGCTTCTGAACTAATTTCCTATGGTTCCCTGCCAGAAGGTGCCTTATACTTGTGACAAGCTTTCGGCCTCTGTGGCCCCGCTTCAGGCTAACCCTATTTGACTGGGCTTTTACCAAAGAGGGGATGGGTAATTTGGGTATATTTTTGGGAAACTAATATCCCTCCTTCCCTTCCCTCTTAATGCACATTAATTTTATTAAAGTTATTACACACTAAGAGTCTGCTTTGCTTTTACATACATGAATGACCAGACCCTCTTACAGTATGCAAATTTGGAGGGGTACAAGGGATTTCCCACACCACCATGGAGCACACAACCCACTGGCAGTAATTAAGAGCTTGAGCTATAGAATCAAACCTCCTTGGTTCAAATCCCAGCTCTGCCACCACGGCCGTTTTATAATGCTGTGCAACATATTATCTGCAAACTAAGTATCTTAGAAAAACCCTGCTCATGGGTTATCTCCCACAGTTTCCGTGGGTCAGGAATTTGGGGGTGGCTTGGTTGGGTAGTTCTGACTTGGGGTCCATCATGAGGTGTAATCAGATGTTGGCTGGGGCCGCACTCACCTCAGGGCTTGACTCAGGGTGGGTTCCAGGGTCCTCACTCTCATGACCGGCAAGTGGGTGCTGGCTACAGGCTGGGGGGGGGGGTCTCATTCCCCACACCCCCTTGGACTGTTTGAAAGACCTCATGGCAAAGTGGTGGTGTACTAAGGCAAATGACACACCAGAACCAGCAAGGCCGTTCCTGACCTAACCCGAGGAGCCGCACACGGTGACAGCTGCCTGCTCTGGTGGCATGGGCCAGTTCTGACTTGTCATGGGAAGACATATGTGGGTAAGTGAGCAGGTGAGGGTTGCTGGAGCCCTCTCACCAGCTGTGTGGCTCCCGGAAGGCTTCTCTAGAACAGTATCTCGGTGTCCTTGCTATAAGGAGGGAAATGATATCCCGGAGCTAGCCTATGAAACAACTAAACCACACTGGATAGAAGCAGAAAATAGCTTTGTCTTTGCAATCCCTGTCTTCACCTGGGCTCTGTCCCTGAAGGACATCTCAGGTAAGTGTCCAGTCCAGTTTATCACTTTCATCTCATATCTAATCAGTCACTTAATTCCACTGCCCTTAGTCTCCCAGACCAAACCTCTGCAGAAAGATGGGGACACAGATCTCCGTTCCTTCCCTCTCCTAAGTCCTTTGTCCCTCAGAAAGCTGATCTCGGATGGTGGAGATGGGGGTGGATGGGAAAGAAAGAGTGGTCTTACTGACCAGGCCCCACTCTGCCGCTCTAGTCTGTCACTGCCTCTCTGGGGAGGCCAGCTGTGTGGCTAACACCCCGATGCCCCTCTCTCAAGTAAAGGGGGATCCTCTGCTGAGGTTTCCTGAGAACCGTGTGGTTGCAGAGTTCCCTGACCTGGCGATCCCACCGTATACCTTCTTCTGCCAACCCCTTCACTTCTGCACTCAATTCCAAGGGGGCAGGGAGGGTCAGCAGTGCTCCTTTCCACAGCCCCCGGGACAGGCTGAACAGCGCAGGCTGCCTCGTCCCTCTTACCTACCTCCATCTCCAACCCTGCTCAGGAGTGACTACCAGTGTCTTCGTGCAGGTACCCCAATTGCTAAGCAGCTTTCTCCTGGGCCTGCTCTGTTCCCTGAGGATTAGAGGGGTGCCACAGGGATGCACTTTACAGGGTAGTAGGCACAGCAGCAGAGAGAGCACGTGGCCCCTGCCTCAAGCAGCTCCAGGTGAGTTGAAGACACTTACAAGTCAAGGCTGCAGTGGGGTTGTGCAAGTATAGTGTGCACAGACACACGGTGACACAAGGAGTGGGCTCAGCTGCTGGGTGGAAGGGAGGCTCTGTCTAGGAGGAGCAGCCTGGTCTGGTGACCTGAAGCTGTAGTGGAATTTTCCTTCCCAACACAGGTGACTTCTGCTGACCTGACCACACTGCCAGGGGGGAGGGGGGTGTTTGGGGGGGAGTAGTAATTTCATGATCATAATACAACTAAAATTTAAGTGTGTTCTATGTCCCATGCACTCTACATGCTCTCCTAATACTAATGCACTTAACTTTACTAGTAATAATATGAGATGGACAGTGTTATTGTTCCCATTTTATAGATGAGGAAACTGAGGTTCAGAAAGGTTAAGGAACTGGCCCAGAGTCACAGGTTTGACAAAATCAACATATGAACCAGGTAAATTTGGTCCTGGACCCTTGCCTTTTAATTTCAGCTTTTTACTGGAAAAATTCAAATACATACAAAAATAGAATAATATAATAGTACCCCCTGAGCCCAGCTTCAACAATTATCAACTCATGGTCAATCCTGATTCACATTCACTACCACCCACTTAACACCTCCTCTATTATTTTGAAGTAAATTCAAGCATTTTATTATTTCAGTCATGAATATTTCAAGAAACTTTCCTAAAAGATTAGAACTCCTTTTTAGAAAAATACAATGATACCATCATCTTGCCTTAAAAATTAACAATAATTGCTTAATACCATCAAATATTTAGTTACTGTTCAGATTTCCAATTATCTCACAAATGCCACATTATTACATAGTTTGTTTGAATCAAAATAGCAATAAGGTCCGTGCAGTACTGCTAGATCTGTATTGTTTAAGCTTCTTTTAATTTATGGGTTCCCCCAAATCTCTCTCCATCCCCATCCTCCCCCTTCACTCCCTGACTCACCACCCCCTTTCTCCCTTCCCTGTGATTTAATTGCTGAAGAAACTGGATTGCTTTTCCTCTTCAGTTTCCCAGACTGCATTTTGTTGATTGCAACCCCATGGTGCAGGTTCCTCATTCCTCTGTCCTCCATAAATGAGTTGTTGGATCATGACCAGATTAGCTTAGAATTTTTGGCAAGACTCTTTCAAAGGCAACATGGTATTCTTCTGTGGAAGGCACAGAATGTCTGATTGCCTCTCTTTCTGTGATAATAGTGGTTGAAGCTCAATTCTTAGAAGCTTAATTTGCTAGTTGGGGCAAGATGGTATTATTTCAATTCTATCATTCCTTCTCATCTACTTTTATAAAAAGACACTTCCTCTCATCAAACTTACTGCCATATTTGGTCACCAGTGATGATTTATACAGGAGTGCAGGGTGTTTTATTCATTCCTTGCATTTGCCAGTTTTCAAAATAATGTATTCATATACTATTGACAGCATGCTTCAAAGTGATTGGTTAAGTCTGGGTTTCTTGGGAGTTTCATACATTTTTGTTTTCGCAGCATCGTTTTCCTATATTGAAGTCTATCTGTAGCTATAAGGATTAATCATGTGCAAATGAATACCATCTTTTGCCAGGGGGATGCCTTAGTCTGTGTGACAGGGTGCTGGCAGTGTTTGGGAGTGTCCTGGCTTTGTGATACAAGATGTTCCAAACCTCAGCCCTCTCCCATTGCCACTGCACAGAAAGATCAGTGATGGCCCTGCATATGTCTTCAGACACCTAAATATTCAGTACATCAAATTGATTAACCTCTTGGGGGAACATAAAGGAGAGTCATGTGTCGGAACATGGGTCACCCAGAATTTCTTAGTTCAATCAACCTTCGAAGCCCCCACCTCCACACCCACAGTTCTTCCTGTACCCCTCAATATGCTTACATCTATCTACCTGAGGACAGTGATTTCCTAAGTTCCCTGTACAATCACTCACAAGCCTAGTGTCAGGACATTTTCCCTCCTTCCAATTCCTCGTCTTACTTCTATTACAGGGCTGCCCATCTCACCCTCTCTGGGCCACTATCAATTTTCATTCTGTTCCTCACACGAATGCCATCAATACTCATTCTCCAGGTTGCTGAAAACCTTCCAGTGTGTCCAATTGTTTTACCCTTGACCCCTGCACTTGACTCTGCTTTGGGACCCCTTCTTTCTCTGCTGTTGATCCCAGTGGGGTCTCCTTGTCTGCTCTTCATGGCCAGGTCCAGCGCTCACCTGTCTACCAACCAGACTACCATTCAATGGTGCACCTGATATTGGCCTTTGAAACTGCTTAAGTCTGGTCTCCACCCACGTGTCTTTAGGTGCTGACCACACCTGACTGTCATATTTCCTTCTCATGCCCTGCTCCTCTGCAGGAGATTCAGTGACCTGCCCAGACTTCTACTGGGACAGGGATGTACCAAAGAGAGGCTGAGCTACTGTTCCTGGGAGGAAACTGAGCAAGGTCATTCCTTTTCTCAAGGATGCGCTTGGAGAGACAGAGGCTGATGCCCACTGAACACATGAGCACTCTCAAGTCTCAGGTTCTAAGTTGGACCAGGTGGCCCTGCCTGCCAGGGTGAGAGCAATATCTGGATTTTCCACTTTGGCAGGGGATGGAGAGGGGCCTGTGGATCAGTCCGCCACCAAATCTGGTTCCTCCTTGGGTAGCCATTATAATAACTGAGCTAAAGCTAATCAGGTATCAGCCTCAGGAGTAACTGCTGACCAGGATAACTGAGGCTTTGGATCTTTCTAAGCAGAGACACCAGGGACTGATGTGGCATCCTCCCCAACCTCCTACTCCCTTTAGCAGGCTCCCATCCTCAGTGAGTCAGCCAGAAACATCCGGAACACCTACCATGTAGCAGGCACTGTGCTCTGTGCTGGGGACACTGCTGGGCAGTAGGAGGAGGTAGTGACGTGTAAATTGTCTGTTCTTGCTCCTCACCCCTCCCTGAACTAGGGAAGCACGACAGCGGAGCTATATTGTAGGGATGCAGGCCCCCTTTGTCAGGGCAGTTTCCTGGCCCTCCAAAGAACTCCCCTCACATCCCTGTATTTCTATCCTTGGTCTATATGGAGGTTACAGACAAACCTGTGAAACTTTCCTTAAACAACCAATCAGTGCAGCTGCCCAAGATTGCTCTCTCCAGGATTCCTCCTTCCAAGATTGCTTTTGAGCAAAGGCATGTCATCATGGACACCCGTGCTGGGGAATCAGAGACCTGCAAGACCACCCATTAAATCACAGTTGAAAAACTAGACTGAAAAGCTAAATATCGCTCCTGGATTAGAAGACTCAGTATTGTTAAAATGCCCATACAACCAAAGTGGTCTTCAGATTCTATGTTATCCCTATCAAAATCCTTATGTATTTTTTACAAAAATGGAAAAAATATTCTAAAGTTTGTATTTAATCTCAAGGGATACAAGAGTCAAATAATTCTGAAAAAGAAGAACAAAGTTGGAGATCTTGAATTTTTTATATTACACAGCAACCAAAATCAAGATAATGTGATACAGTTATAAAAAAGGACATATAAACCAAGGGTACAGAAAAGAAAGCCCCAAAACAAGCCCTGTGTTGATGGTCAAATCTTTAACACAAAGGCCAAGACTGCACAATGGGGCGAGGGCAGGCCCTTCCACAAATGGTGCTGGGAAAACTGGAAATCTACATGTAAAAGAATAAAGTTGGCCCTTACCTTATGTCAAATATAAAAATTAATTCAAAATAGATTAAGGAGCTAAATATAAATCCCAAAATGTAAAACTCCCAGGAGAAAACATAAAAATTTCAGGAGACAGGCTTTTTCTTTTTCTTTCCTTTTTTTTTTTTTTAAATATAGGGGAGCCAAATAAGAATGCAACATTCAGCAGGGGAGGAGGGGAGGGTAAGGGCTCAAGAGGGGGGAAGAGGGGAGCACAGGGGACTATGGTGATGGCTCCACAGGTGAACAAGTAGTGGGTAACCTATGGGGAACACACAATAATGTAAAAGATATGAATAACAAAAGTATATAAACAAAATATATATAAAAAAAGAGAGATTGGGTTTTTCAATGATTTCTTGGATATGGCACCAAAAGGAGAGACAAAAACAGACAAGTAGAGCTACATCTAACTTAAAAGCCTCTGCACAGGAAAGGAAGCAAAATGAAAAAGTAACCTACGGAGTGTGAAGAAATGTTTGTAAACTGGGCTTCCCTGGTGGTCCGGGGTTAAATAAAATCTCAGCGCCATCAAGCTATTGCCAGCCACTAAGGCACGTGTGAGTTAGATCTCCGCCAGGGGAGTTAACCCATCTATAGTGCAGCAGATCTCTCCTGTTTCATGCGCTGCTCCTCTCAGCAGTGTCTTTCAATCTGCCAGTTCTGCTCCCCACTCTGTCTCTGGTGAATCCTCTTACACACCCCGCACTTCTGGCCTGCACCCCAGTTCTTGGATGTATAAATAAATAAATTTTTAAAAAGATTTATTTATTTATGCATACAAGATAGGGTGTAGGCCAGAGGTGGGGGTGTGTGTGTGAGAGGATTCACCAGAGACAGAGTGGGGAGCAGAACTGGCAGATTGACTGAAAGACACTGCTGAGGGGAGCAGCAGGCGAGACAGGAGAGGTCTGCTGCACCATGTGGATTAGCAACCTGGCAGGGATCAAACCCACGCTGCGGTGACTCTGGATAGCTTCACAGTGCTGCGACTTAACCCGCTGGACCACCAGGGAGGTCCAATAAAAATTTTTTTAAAGAAATGTTTGTAAACCATCTATCTGATAAGTGTTAAATATCCAAGATATACTAGGAAATGATATAACTCAATAAAAAACAAAAATAACAGCAATCGATCAAAACCTGGGGAGAGGAACTGAATATTTTTCCAAAGAAAGCATAAAAATGGCCAGTGGGTACATGAAAAGGTGCTCAACATCACTAGGCAAAAAATGCAAATCAAAACCACAACAAGATATCACTTCATACCTGTTAGGATGATTATTATCAAAAAGATGAGCGATAACAAGTGTTGATGAACAGATACATGAAAAAATGCTCAACATCACTTATAATCAAGGAAATGCAAATCAAAACCACCATGAGATACCACCTCACACCTGAGAGGATGGCACACATTAAAAATACAGGCAACAACAAATGCTGGAAAGGATGTGGAGAAAAAGGAACTCTTCTACACTGCTGGTGGGAATGTGGACTGGTCCAACCACTATGGAAAGCTGTATGGCGATTCCTCAAACTGCTAAACATGGAGCTCCCATACGACCCAGCAATCCCACTTTTGGGAATTTACCCAAAGGACACAAAAACACTAATCTGAAAGGATACATGCACCCGTATGTTCATTGCGGCACTGTTCACAATAGCAAAGGTATGGAAGCAACCCAGATGTCCAAAAATAGATGATTGGATCAAGAAGATGTGGTATATATACACAATGGAATACTATTCATCATGGAAAGAAGACAAACACATGCAATTTGCAGCGACATGGATGGAATTAGAGGGAATCATACTCAGTGAAATAAGCCAGAAAGAAAAAGAAAAATATCGAATGGTTTCACTTATAACAGGACTACAGGGAGGCCAGGTGGGAGAGAGACACTCAGCGGTGGGGGGGTGGGGGGG
>PVIJ01025822.1:0-10063 GCA_004024925.1 Scalopus aquaticus
ATTTATAAATTTGTCATTTCTATTTAATAGAGAACATCATTTTAAGTCCTACACATTTTTCTTAAGATCTGCCATAAAAGGAATAAAATAAAAGAAATGAAAATGTGTTTAAGGACATTTCATTAGAGGGACTAATATTTGTTTGTTTTGATGAGCTTGAGAAACTGAGGAGATAACATGTCACATACATACAACTAGATAGTTAGGATTTTCATAACTTTGAAAAATATGCTCTTCTAAACCTTCCCCATGATTTCAAACATTTGGCTTTGGAATATTTATATTGGACAGGGACCTAGCAATATAATGGCTCTTCGCAGTATTTTTTTGTCCACCTTAAGAAACAAGTCTAAAAAAATTAGTGGAACTCTGTTGGAAGCATGAGAAACATGAGAACTCATGTCTCCAAAATCCTAATTCTGTCCTTGTGATTGTTCCCTCAAATACGGTGCCTCTCCCTGAAGAAGGAAAGAGAAGCTGCCTGAGCTCTGGCCTTTTCTATAGCTCTGATGATATTTATCTACAGGCGAAAGAATCTTAGCTATATCTAAAAACAAAACAGGCTAATTACATAATATAATTAATTCCATTTTCTTCAGGGCATCCACATAACTTAGGGGCTCTTTTGAATATATAAGAAACATCAACTACCATATCCCCTTGTAAATTTATTGTACCTAAGTCAGTTTCCTCCATAAGCATAACTCTATACTCAATCTGCTGTAAAAACACCATATATTTTTAAGAATGTCTTTCAATGCCTAAGTTCTATAGTTTTAACTTTCCATTGTAATTTAAAAAACAGTAACATTTGTTACAGAGAAATATATCTCTATTATATATAAGGATAAACGTCCTGTCTTCATATAAACAAAATGCAGTGTTCTTAAATAGTCAATATTGAAACATACAAACTAAGGAATTTGTCTTGTATATAGGGATGTTTATTGTTACTTTATGACTCTAGATTTATGGAATTCAATTTTTGCTTTGTAAATTTTAAGGTGATGTTTCCAGAAATGTTGTAGAGCTTGGCGGGTAAGTGCATCAAGTAAGAAATCAATATTGTAAAAATCAAGTACTGACCCTATCTAGAAACTCTTCCACTTTGGCTAAGAAATATGTCTCTATGTGCCTCAGTTTCCTCAATGCTAATACGGAAATAATAATTTTCTGTACAACTGTTCTATTTTCTATGCAAGTTAAATGAATTTATTTATATAATTATCTAAAAACAATCTAGCCAATAATAAAGGATTCAGCAAATTTTAGTTAGAATTATTATTTCTTGTAGGACTGCTGCAAAAAACAAGGTACAAAGCATGTGAAACGCTTCACCTATATGTGTATATATTTTTAAAAAATCTGTGACATACATATGAAACATTTTCAATTGCATTAATATGAAATACAAATATATTTTATTTATATTTAATACCAATGCATTTATTATTACTTTAATTTTACAGGTTGGTGGCAAAAGTTTTCTTTTAAAGACAGGATATATATTTAGGGAGGGACAGGAAAAGACACATCAGATAGACTCCACAGTTACAGAGCTTGATGTCGAGTCAATAGCATATTTATTAGAATATGCATATTAACGCATATTCACACCAAGAATCTGAATTCACCCAAAGAGGCCTGACTGTACTTTCTATGCAAGTATAAATTTCAACCTATTTGTTAAACAGAAAATAGTTTATGTGGCACTTAATTTGGTGTTGCATCTCCACAAACCAATGTAGATCTAGAATAGAACCTCTAAGTTGTTCATTTCTCATCAGCTAAAATCTTTGAATGATCCAATAGATTTCTGATTCCATTGGGATTCTCTCAGACTCCTTTTATTCTGGTAATAGGTGAAGAACTCCACTCTTCCACATTCTTGGCATTAAATAATCTATTGTTAGCTCCTTGTGTTTTAGAAAGTGAATGAGGTACTAGAAATTCAAGACATGTTCTACCTTTTACTTACACTTAAAAAAATAACGTCCACAATTATGTATGACTTGACCTGACATATTTGAAGAGGATCATAAAATTCCTTACTATTAATAATCCCACAAAGCTTACTAAACCATTGCAACTAGGTTGTTACAAGAAGTAAATAGTGACCTATTTAAATCTTAAAGAATAAGAATGCATGACACCCTAAACTACACATCTGACTAATCAACTTGTTGCTACTCATATGGCAGACATAAAGATAACAGAGTGGATACTATAGAATTTTATAGTAGAATTTGGATTCCATTGTGCTGCAACTGCATTAAAAAACTGCAGTTTTTGAGTGATTCAAATTTTAAAAATCCTGTATTTTAAAATTATGATTGTTATGATTGTGAATTAGAAGGGAAAGCCTTAGGAAATCAGCACTTCACCAAAGAAGATAAACACTTGGCAAATAAGTATATAAAAAGATGCTCCACATTCTTTGACTTTAGGGAAATGTAAATTAAAATAATAATGATACCATTTCATACCTGTCAGAATGGACAAAACCCAGAAGACTGGTTTATGAGGATATGAAACGACAATAACTATTGTTCATTGTCAATATGAATGCAAAATGGTGCAACTACTTTTAAAGGTAGTTTGGTGATTTCTTTCCAAACCAAATATCAACTCACTATATGATTCAGCAAACAGACTCCTTGGTTTTTGCCTAAAGACACTAAAGACTATGCCTGCACTAAAATCTCTATACAGATGTTTGTAACAGCTTCATTCATAGTTGGCAACACTCAGAAGCAAGCAAGGTGTCTTTTAGAAGGTGAGTGGATAAATAGACCCTGGTACATCCAGGCAATGGAAAATGAATCAGGACTAAAAGGAAATGAGCACTCAAGCCATGAAAAAAACTCTGAATGAATTTAAATATATGCTACTAAGTGAAAGAAGCCATTTTGAATAAGTACATGTATGTGATTCCAACACTCTGAAAAAGGCAAAACTATAGAGATAAATAAAAAATGTAAATGGTTGCCATGGGCTAGGGAGGGGGAAGGATGGATGGCAAAGAACAAAGGATTTTTAAAGGCAGTGGAAATACTCTGATAGAAGCATATCATTATAAATGTGTCCAAATCCTTATAATTTGCAACAATAAGAATGAAAATTAATATGAACTATGGACTTTGATAAGATGTGTCAATGTAGGTTCATCAGTTAGAAGTAAGATAGCCCAGTGCAGAGGGGTGTGAATAATGAGGGAGGCTATAAAGGTACTGATACCAGGGTATTCAGGAAATCTCCCTACCATACGTTCAGTATTGCCATGAACCTCAAATTGCTCTGACAAATAAAGTCTATTGCAAAAAAGACTATCATATAATAGTCACTTTTTTTCATGATTCTTAAAGAGTGAGAACATCTCTGGATGACTGAAGGTTATATTTCATACAATTTTTATTTTAGAAATTTTCTATTTTTAGTCACTGATAGCAATGTTATCTCAAATCCTTCTCATGGACTATATACTAATGTCCTTTGAATTTAATTTTTGAATTCATCAGTCACAAAGTGAACATAAACTTGTACAGTTCAATGTGCATTGTTCAAATAACAGTTTAAGTGAATGTGGAGCAACATTATATGATCATTATTATATTTTTTAAGCCTTTTAGGAAATAGTATTACAGATCAAAAGCTCAGAGATAACTTGGAAGTTCTCAGAAATGGAGTTAAAATTTTAAAGAACAAAATGTCATTTATTAAACAATGAATCATCACTGAGATACAATTCCCCATCAAGTAATTAGTAACTCCTTTTGTACTGTAGGTTTAATCAACATTTTTCTAAGGAAGGAAAAGCTTACAATCGGATTTTAGAAATATCTGTCTTTAGTTTGATATATTTCAACATCAACAGCCTGGTCTCGGCACATATCATTAGCAGCTATCTCAGTGGATAATGTTAATTATCACCATTTCTTTCACATGATGAATACTAAATAGAATACTTGATCTATCATGAGGGCAGAAAATATGCTTTTGGTATGAAAAATATGCCACTAAAAGTACAATGTAGTAGCATCTATATGCTTTACAGATGCCTGCCTAAAATGTTGATCAATGATTCTAACTGGCTAGAGAATATATTGTTTTCATTTTTGTTTGACTAATTGTAACCATGCTACTAACGATTCCACAAGACATTAGTGGAATTTTAAAACTGGTGCTCTCATTTAAACAAGACGTTGCTTTCAACTTGATCTCTTTGAGATACACTGAGCTAGAACATTTTAATGGATACTTAATGAAGGTTACCTTTTTTCTTTGTTAGATACATTTCAGGAAAGATATTTTCAACCTGATTATGCATCATTTAATGCTGATACACACAAATAATGTGGCTGAGCATGATGGAGGAAACACTACTGCGTTTTAGGAATAAAAGGGATAGAATCATTTCATATTTGCAATAAAGATGGATTGGTAAATCAGAATTACTATGACATTTTGGTATTTAATCTGATTATCAATGGAGATATATTGAAAGAAATGATGGGTTAAATTTCTTTCTATCAAGATTGTTTGATGTAGGTCTGGTATTGCTAAAAAGCTATCAGTATTATTTTCTTATTGTCTTATAATCCACATAATAAAACTGAAGTAAAGAATGTGCTGTGCACTAACTTGACCTCTCCTAAGAAATAAGGTTGAAGTATACATTTTTTATAATCAAAACTAGACAATCTTGGTAAACATTTAGCATCATTTTTTTCCTTGTAAAAGTTGCTCAAAACCACTCTATTACTGACACTGATTAGCTCAGCTATAAAGAAAAATAGTTTTAAAATTACAGTGATCGATCAGATGCTGGCAAAATAAAATTTATTTTACCAACATTAGATTTTATTTTATTTGGTTAAAATTATTTTCTATTCAATATATCCTAATGGGATTAGACTATGTTAGGAATTGCTCAAAATTTCACCAATCCTCTTTGTTCCTTCTTTCTAGAGAGAATGCTTTCATATTTAAATTTCAAATGATTATTCATGAAATGTTATTAAACTTTCCAGCACCATTTTCTGACATTCATAAGTGTAATATATCACAAAATGATGATAAAGTGATCCATTTTAGACACCTAAATAACCAAATAAAGGGGTCTCCCTGGTGGCGCAGTGGTTGGGCTCTGCTCTATGGAGCTGTGGCAGCAGCAACCCGGGTTCCATAGGCTGCTGGGGAGATTCCCACATGGCGCTGTAGACCTTCCCTGCCTGGCCCGCTGCTCCCCTCAGCAGTGTATTTCCGGAGATCTGCTCTCCACTCTGTCTCTGATGAACCCTCTCACCGCCCCACGCCTCTGGCCTGTACCCCAGCTTGTATGCATAAATAAACAAATCTTAAAAAAAACACAAATAAAATAATACCTTATGCTCAGATACTGCCTGGAGTTTGGAAAGGATTTTCAGTTAAATTGCCTCACTCAGTGCTCATAGTACTCCCAGCGAGATAGAAAAGTTGTAGTTCAAAGGGACCCACAGCTTTCTAAGGAATAGGGAACCTGGGTTAGTCCCTTTACGTATCCTCAAGCAGATCATTATGCATCCATCTGCTCTCCACTTACCTAACCCTTTTCTAGGACAAGGCCCTGGACAAAAATCAAATTAGCAGCAAATCACAGCAGAGTTGAGATTTATAGTCAGATGGATGAGCCAAAATTTTAATGATGTCACTCTTTACTGAGTTGTGAGAAAGAGGAAAAAAATCAAAAAGAGATCCTCCAGAGTACTCAAGTACTCAAGAATTAATAACAGAACAATCGCCCATCCTCAGGCTCATGTTGTCAAGAGGGGAGATGACATCATTAGGGTCCAAAAAGAGCTGGCATAGTTGAAATGTATTTCCTGTAAGAGGTTGTATTCTGGGAGGAATGAGGCTTTGTTCCATTATCACAGGTGTATGGTGGTTTGGAAACAGGGGGAATTTTCTCAAACTGTTTATATCTGTTCTTGAATCTACTGTCTTCCAGTAATTAAAAACAATCAGAAATCAAAATGGAAGAGGGGGAGGGGAAGGGGTAAAGTGCAAGAGGGTCCAATTGACGGAGTCTTTAGGATTAGCCTCATGGATTACAAAGCTGTGCACGTACCTGGATAAATTGGGGTTAGTCTTTCATCAGCTTCTTAACAAAGAAAGTAAAGTTTGGCTTACTTCTGGAGATGATGCATATATCATGTATGCCAAATCATATATACTTTTGATATGTGCTGAATATATGCAGTCCGCTGAGTATCAGTTAGACCTTAATAATCCTATTGAAATAATTCCTAGACTCTACGGATAGGGGGATTCCAAGTGTCTTGGAGAAGCTGCAATATCTTATTCTCTGCAGCATTCTCTTTCCTTGGGCATTCATTACACCCATTGTAACCTCATTCCACTCTGTTTATCTTCCCTAAAGTAGGTTAATCTAAGTGCACCTCCATTATCTGATTAAGCCACTCTTGGTAGAAGATGACAATGAGAATTCACTCACTAGGAGCAGGAGCAAAGTGCTGCCTGAGCAATGAGGCACTGAAGAGCTTGCAGCTGGAAGCCAGACTGCAGTGTTTGCCGGCCTGTTGAAAGGAGAGAAGCACTGCATGGAAACCTTGCTGGGGCCACTCCTCATGTTACCTTCTGGCTTCACTCACCACCCAGGCTTCACCAGATGGAGCTGCTCAATGAGGCAGCTTAGAACTCCAGCCCATCGTGTTGGAAGAAAACAGGACTCCGGGCAAGCTTGTGGTGTGGGTGCTCTGGGGTGATACTAAGGTCATTTGTAGCCTGTGGTCCATCACTTCTCATGGGTGTCTTGTTTGTAAAGCTACTTATTGCATTATTTGTCACTAGTAGGAAAATGATGGTCTATGAAGGAGAATGCCTTGCTTTGACAGTTGAATATTTTCAAGGAAATTTAAAAAAATAAAGCAACTACACTTATTACTTATAGAGTGTGTTAGAGGTGGAGAAAAGTGTATTAAAGAAGATTATCCTTCCCATGCTCCTTGACAATGTACTGCTTCTCTTTAAAGGAGACAGCCAGTGACTAAAAACAGAATTGTCACTTCCATTCAAATCCATCATTTTATTTCTGAATGTTCCCTTGTGACATCCACTCTGAAAATTGAAAAGATGTGGTCTATTCTGCTGAGATGCTTTTGGCTTTCACAGGTCATATTGATTGTGAGGAGTGGCAAAGGACCGAACTTCCCTGTAAATACTTTGCATTTTATTGAGTATTTTAGTGTTTGTTTTATTTAGTGCATGAATGTCATATTGTACACTTTTAATATATGTGAGTATATGCAGTTCACTGAATATCAATTACCCTCTTACGACTTTCATGATTAAAGGACATGTGTCTCTATGTATAGTCTTAATGGTAGGTAGTTATTTCAACCTACTTCATCTGCTTCACAAAGAGGAGCAGGTATGTTAAATAGCTCAATAGTTAAAAATTGAAATATAATACATCTTTTCTGAACTTACTATCTTATAGTTAGAATGTAGATTTGAAATACAGAAATGATAACATACAAGATGTGACTATTTTCCATAGTCAAAAATTACTGGAAATCATAAACACTTTTGTCTAATGAACAAATAAGACTATGGTGCTCAAGTTCTCTGTCATGAAATTGCTTTAAAGCAGTCATTTCAGTATGTGAGATGATGAGTTCAGATTCAGTGAAGATATCACTTTATCTGAAAAATCTCCTTATAGATCTATAAAACTATAAAATGTTAAACTGTATATTATATACTAGATCTTACAGGGTCTGAAATTAGGGACGCAGAAATCAGACATGTGATATATGTAAAGATTACATATGAATTGAGTCACTAGTATGAAAATAAAAAGTCTAAAAAGGCTTGATCTGCCATCTCGAGGCTCACTACAATAAGAGAAACAGAAAGCTGTAAATTCAATAATATGAGAAATGCTAATATAGAAAAGTGAACTACCCACACAGGGAGTTAAAAAGGAAACATAATCACAGCTATTTTCCTGCAGTGAAAAAGGAATGATGAAATGATGAGATTTCATTGAGCTAAGCTGAGATAAAAAAGAGTGTCCATGGTAATGTTGATTTTTTTGTCTAAAAGGGGCAAATATACACATAATTTTGGCAAAAAATGATAGAATTATAAAATTATAAAATTTGTTGACTTCTCAGTGGACAGCTATTGTCAGTGATTGTTATTTAAAATTTATTGGTGATTGATTATGATTATCAATAATTGGTAGATCTAATTAATAGAGAAAAATACTAAGGATCATATGAACAATGTTATTTGAGAAGGCTGTACAGAAAGAGGTAGATGTCCAATTTCACTAGTCTAAGCAGTCACAAGGAAAATTGTATTCGTAAAAAAAAAAAAAATCCTTGGAAATGGAATATTTCGTTCCCAAAATATTCCCTGATTGATAGAATTAAGAGCTAGCTCCTTGTAAAGCTTACACACACTGCTTTCTATGTGAAAGGAGAAAGCTTGAGAAGAACCACTCACCACATCAGCTTAGAAAACAGAATAAAGGAAATGCTAAGCAAAGTGAATCAGGAATAAGAATTTTCAAATGGTTAAAGCCCATTAAGATATGGATGACTTTTGAAAGGTGAAGGTAACAAAAGGAAAAAAAGATTCTGTCACCCTTGATAAGATATCAAGATGTGTCTCTTTCTTCATGTGGCGAGTCTAAAAGTTTTATACAAATTTAACTCTGAGCCTCTCATAATCTGCTGGTATGTATATAAAATGTAAAAACCTGTTGGGAAATATTTGTCAGTGTTTCAATTGATTAAATACATTCCTATCATATGATCTAATTATCCTTTTTTTACCAAAATAAAAAGGAATATAAATATGTCAATTTAAAGACTTGAACACATATGATCATTGTCGTTTTATTTATAACAGTCAAAAGCTAGAAACAGTCCAAATGTGTATCTCAAGATCATTAATAATCAATTTATCAATTGGTTATCCAAGACATCCAAATTTAGGTTACCCAGACATTAACCATGATATGAGAATTATCACAATGATAGCCAGGGCTTATCAATGAATTAACTATCAGGATATATTCATAAAGTTGGATACTGTTAATCAATTTAAAGGAAATAGCTATCGATATACACAAGATAGATGAATCTTAAAAATAACTATGAATGTGAAATAAACTAAAGACTATATAGTATATGTTAATTTTACATAAATTTCTAGAAATGAATCTCAGTATATAATGACTGAAAGATTATGAGGCATGAGGCATGAATAAAATACTGGAGGTGATGGATATATCTCTGTGTTGAATGTAGTGATTATCTTTACTGCGCATGAATGTGAAATGGTACACTTTAATACGTGTGAGTATATGCAGTTCACTGAATAGCAATTAGACTTTAATAATCCTATTAGAAATGATTATAAGGCTCTTTACTCATGAAGAGATTCTGAGACTCATGGAGAAGTTGCAGTATCTCATTCTCTGCATTACAAAGATAAAACAGTCACAAAATAATATTCTTAACTCACTAAGCAATCAATTTAATCTCTAACGTTGTTGACTGAGGAAATTTCACATTAGAGTATTTCTCATTCGTTCATTCATTATTTCATAAATAGCTCCTTATTTCAGGCTCTCTCACAGATAATTTAAGCTCAGATTGTCTTAAATTCAGCATGTCATGATTTTCCCCATGTTCTTTACAAGACTTCTCTTCTCAGTTTCTAAATCTCCATTAATTGTAATATAGTTAACCATTTGCCACCAACGCTACTTTTTCAGCAAGTCTTATAGGCAGATACAGTGTAACACAAGAACTGAATATATAATACTGATTAAGATTCAAAGGACACAAAAACACTAATCCAAAAGGATACATGCACCCGTATGTTCATTGCAGCACTGTTCACAATAGCAAAGGTATGGAAGCAACCCAGATGTCCAAAAATAGATGATTGGATCAAGAAGATGTGGTACATATACACAATGGAATACTATTCAGCATTCAAAGAAGATAAACACATGCAATTTGCAGCAACATGGATGGAATTAGAG
>PVIJ01025823.1:0-10061 GCA_004024925.1 Scalopus aquaticus
AAAAAAAAATATAAACTAATTGAGTTTATAAACTATATAAACTAATTGAGGTTTTCTGGCAGTGCTATGGTTAAAATTTTCAAGGGTTTGCTGCATCTTCCCAGCAAATGAAAACTGAACTGCATGACCTAGCTTGTAGGTTGAGGACAAAGTGTAATTACTATGAAATGACAAGTCAACTATGAATAAACTGTAGCAGGGGAATTTGCATTTGAAGAACTCACCTATTAGAAGTTGCATGCAAGGTGTATTAAAAAAGTCCTGGCTTTAACTCTCGAATTATTGGCCTGTTGAACACTGCAGTGAAAGAGCGAAGTAGAACATTTAAGGAAGATGCATTTTCTTTGTAAAAAGCAGCATCTTAACAGAAATTTCCAGTGCATCGTGCCACACAAGGATAGCTTGACAGAGCAACAAATGCTTCTCTCCGTATGTCAGCAGAAGCAGTGTTTTGACAGTTCATGGCATATTTTGCAGGTCTACTGAGA
The DNA here is from genome assembly GCA_004024925.1 of Scalopus aquaticus. Classification (NCBI taxonomy): domain Eukaryota; kingdom Metazoa; phylum Chordata; class Mammalia; order Eulipotyphla; family Talpidae; genus Scalopus; species Scalopus aquaticus. Next base: position 489 of record PVIJ01025823.1, read on the forward strand.
ACTCCAGGAGAGTACTAAAGGAAAGATTTAGTCTTTGTTTCTATGGAAACCATAACCAATCCATAAGCCTGTTAAACAAGACAGCTTGCAATATGGTATCTTATTCAAGATGAATAGTCTTTGGAATACATCATTGATAAATTTTTCAAACTGGATTCAACATCTGTCTGAAAAAATTCTTTATCTGTGATGACTGTGCAAGAAAAGAATGTGCTGGCCACAGTGCAAACAATCTCCGTCACATTCAAGTCCATACGATGGAAATCAGTGTGCCTTTACTTGAAGGGAAGGGATTCTGCCAAGAACCCAGAAACAATTTTAACTTCAACACTGTGAGACACACTCTTAACTGACTTTTATTTGTATTTCTTCGAATTTCTCACTTTTCTTCACTGTAAATAATGTATTTAAAACTCTTCTACCCACGAGCTGTGAAATTTTAGGCAAGTCCACTAGACTACATCTTTTACTTTTAAATAAACAGCACCTATCAGTGTCCAGAGGTAGGTGAAAAAGCTGTGAAATATAGAGCAATATCAGTCACCATTTTTATTGATCACCAACTATGTTCCAAATAAAGTGCTTGATGTGTTCCATAAATTATCTCATTTAATTCATACTACAACTCTGAAATGAGCAGATACTTTGATTAGCCCTAAAACACATTTTTTTAAATCCTGAAAATTAGCAGGGCTGGAAAACTTGGCCAGTATCAAAAAACTAGTAAAATAGCAGAAATGAAACTAAAAGTTTGGTCTCTCTGATTCCAAATCCTGTGATCTTGACATTGTGCTATTTCACATAATGCTAAATGAATAAATAATTCATGATGTAACTCCTCTGAGTCTTTGTTCCCTCATCTCTAAAAAATGAGAATGGTCCCTGCCTTACAGGGGACTTGTAAAGATTATATGGTTTACTTTAAACCATATAAAACCACACTGATTTTAGCACTGATATGTTACTGACTCTGCATTTACAAACCAGATACCATCTGAATACAAAAAAAAACAGTTCTTGTACTCCTTATTTTTTTGCATGTAAGTTGCTTTTTTAATTTTTTTTTAATATTTATTTATTTATGCATACAAGCTGGGGTACAAGCCAGAGGCATGGGGCAGCAAGAGGGTTCACCAGAGTGGGGAGCAGAACAGGCAGATGGACGGAAATACACTGCTGAGGGGAGCAGCGGGCAAGGCAGGAGAGGTCTGCCACGCCATGTGGGAATCTCCCCCACCGGGCATGGAACTCATGTCTCTGCTTCCGACAGCTCCACAGCGCAGAGCTTAACCACTGTGCCACCGGCGAGTCCCAGTAAGGTGCTTTTAATACTAATGTCTTGTTTCAAATATATAGTGAATTGCAAAGAGGTATGAGTATGAGTAAGTTGGACATTAGCCCTAATGACAAAGAAGTTCTTTTATATATTGTTACCTTATCTCCATACCAAGTGTCTACAGATCTGAAGTACAGAAAAAACCTCCATAAATTTAAAAGCAGTCTTTAGCCAGAGAAGGTTACCACTGAAAAGCCCAGAGACACCAACGTTTGATAGCATTCATTGTGGAGGAACTGGGTTGCTGCTGATCACAGAAGCTCAGACAGGGCCATGAAAAGTAATGAGCTTCACACTGGTGCCCAGCCAACACTTGTTGACTAGTGGATGACATGGCTCACATGTCTGTGTATGCACAGCTGCTGAGTGCCCGAGACTGCCCTTCATTTCTGGTGACAACCGGTGTATACAAGACCTTTGAGCTATGAGAGTGGACATCAAGAAGCTGTCCCAAGACTGTCACAGTTCCACCTTGACTCCCCTCAACCTCACGGGGCTGTGAGCAGCATAAATCTGGGGACAGGACCCAAACTGTTGAAACAAGTATTGAAATACTTGTATAGAACATCCAATGTTCTATCCCACCTCTACCACCAACTAGTTGTAAGGTCTTGGACCAACCACTTAATTTTTATACATTTTGGTTGCCTATTTTGTGAAGTAGAAATAGTAAGAAATAATAGCAGAAATAATAACTTGTGTTGAAGATAAAAGAGTGTTAGAAATGTATGGGAAAAGAGCTCATTGAATACGAGTTGCCATTATGGTGTGAATTGCCATATTTTAAGTTCTCAAATGAATATATTTTTTTTAAACCAAACACCCTCTACATTGAGGGGTACTACCACATACATGAATTATTATTATTATTAAAACATTCTTTAAAAGGGTGTTTGATTTTCCAATGTCTTGCCCATTATACATCCTCTAATACCTCTAGGTACTATGAACATAATGATGAATAAGACTCAGCCTCTTCAGGAAACTTATGGCAATACATAAAACATAACTGAGACCTAGTCATGTATATTAGAACGTCCATTAAGGCCTATTAAATTTACTTAATCAATGCTTATTAAATAAATGAAGGAAAGCTATATTAAATTTTCTTGGACTCACTGAAATAGACCTAAGACCTAAAACTAAATTTAATAAAAGATCTTATCATTTGCTAATGTCAAAATTAAGTGCTTTGAAGGGAGAAGTCCCTCTTTTCATACTCATGGGCAATATTTCTTGTCCATGAGTATAAGAGGGAGCTGGAGCCAGGGAGAGCAGGAATGCAATGCAAAGCTGAGTATTTTGCCACAACGGCCAGTTGACTCAAATTCATAAATGACTCTGTTTCCCTGTGTAGGTAATGAAAAAGTAACTCACATCACATCAAGAAGTTCAAGTCCATGTCATTAGCACATCATCTTTGGAAAGCTGACATTGTAGAAATCGTTCCTGCATTTTAACTTACAGAAATCACAAAAGTAGAGTGTTGGAAGGATCATAAGGACCTGTTTTAACAAACACCCTCAGTTACAGATGAGCAGTCTGCAGCCAAAGAGCTTAGGAGACTTTCTGTGACTGCTCAGCTAGCGCAGAGACACGGCCAGAGCTAGAACCTGACAAAACAAATAATGAAACTACTGTAGCAGAAGCACCCACTCTACTCCAGGCACCACTACTTGGGATAGCTCTCTCAGCCACAAGATTCTTTTTCAAAACCATAAGTATAGATTTAGTGAAATGTTTTTGCCTACATTTGTGGAGTTAAAAGAACTATTTTTGATACAACAAGAAAACATCATGGATTTCCTGCAACTGGTTCTCTGTCAATCAGGGCTTCATGGTTCTGACATAGTGGAAACTGCTTTCCCTTAAATATTTGCATGCCCTTTAGCAGACAAGAGAATCCAAACAATTCTTGTATAGCACATGCTAATTTAAAGGGAGTAGTCTTCAAGGATCTCACTGTTTCCAAAGTGGGCTGGACAACATGGAATGTGCCCACACAACCTCACCTGATCAGATAAAAGAAATAAAGCTGGGTAGTCAAAAATCACTCCCTTCATCTCCTATCCTTACATAGGTCTGCCCTCTTGAATCTTTACCAAAGTCCACTAAAGAAACACTATTCAAGTACAGATTGCAAACCACAACATGCTATTATGACACTAATTGCAAAAGGCATGTAGGGTGCTATGCACTTCGTTTTAAAGTAAAATTAGCTTTCAGTTAAAAACAAAAAAAAAGTTGTAAAAGTAGAATGTGCCTGGGGAAAATATGGCTTCAAAAAATGTAAGAGAAATGGGGCAAGGAAGGTTTATTCGAAACCAAGACTCAGCTACCCTGTGTTGTTCAAAACACTTTAGAAGAGCCTCCACCAGCTCCAAATGTGCTGACACCTCCTTACAGCGCCCACCTCTGGGAGGCTCTGCTCAGTGTGGGGCTGCTGGCATCATGGGAAGGAAACGGACCTGAACAGGGTTATCCAGTCTAGAGAAGACCGAGTGTTATAGCAGAGACCTTCTACCACCACTGCACTGAATCAGTTCTCTCAAGCATCTCCATTCCACAGCCATGAGGAATGAGGGGCCTAGAGAGGCTTTCCATCTGTTCAAATATGTTTAGTTGCATCCATTTTCAAAATCCCAGGGCTGAGTTATTTTCACCTTCACTCCAGGTAATCTTACTTCACTGATCTAATTTTATTCCTTACCTTCTTTCAGACATCCCTCTCCACCCTAAGAAGGTGCTCTCAGTTTTCTATAAGAGCAGGGATGACTCTGGTCTCTGTGCTTTGCAGGCAAAGTTTCCATCTCTGAACACATGGTCAGCACACTTATCCCATCACAGTAAATGCGCAGGTAAGTCACATAGTCCCACAGGCCATGAGGGCACCATTGCCACACCCCACCCCATCTCACTTCTCAGAAGGAGACACTTTTACTCCTAACTGTTCATACTCATTAATGACCGCCACAGTCCTAAATAGCTAATATATACTATTCTCTCTTGAATTTTAACTATTTTCTACTGATTTACAGACCAAAACACACAGGGACTAAATGATTTGCCCAGGTCATAAAACAGTAGGGAATGGAGCTGGCATAGGAACCAAGGCAAGCTGGATCTAGACAGTGCCCTGAGCACTGCATGAAGTTTACCCCTTAATATTTCCCACTAATCTCTGTGAGGGCAGCCAACAGCCAATCTCAGATATCATTTCTTTCCCATGACCTAGCCCACAGCCTAGCACTTAATAAGCTCAAAAATAATATTTGTGAAATAAGTAAAAAAGACAAATAACAATTTGTCTCATTGCAATCTGCAGTTATATCCATGACACAGCAAAACATAAAAGACAGAGAGCGGTTATCACTTGATTTACAATGTGATCATCTCTTTTAGTCCCCAATTTAACAAGAGAAGAAAGCGAAGAAGAAAAAATCTCATACACAGAATAAAGAGCATCATCTAGTGTTTGGTAGATCTAGGGACTAAATCTCCTGGGTACTTGTCCAGTGTACCGTCCAGGCTCGTGGGTGGGAGGTACTGGTCTGAAATTCTATGACAAACCCTGGGGGTTAGAATACCTGCTTTAAATAGTCATTCACAGGAAAGTAAGGGGGAGAATCAGGTGCATGAATTCAGTCTCCTATATGCCTTTCATCGTTTTATGAACTTAGAGGATTGTTAAATTTCACTACAATGTCAAGATAAAAAACAATTCTTAAAAAAATCCTTTTCCGAATGAAGTTCCATGTTTTACAGCTCTGCTTCCTGAATGTGTCCTCATTGACTTTCTGCTGGGAAACCACAGTGCCTTTATAGTCATGCTGCTCTACATCCTAAAACACCAGGATTGTACTCAATCTTTTGGGAATAATGCTTCAAGTTGTCTCATTCTTGACCCAGCTGGGATTTTACCACTTTTGGTCAAAGAGCACTGTGAGAGTCACATCAGTTATATTATCATTTTTTAAAACCCCAGCACATTTTCCCAGACGTGCAAATGCGGATACATATTTGATGAGCTCCTGCATTATTTAGAGCAAAAAAGAAAAGTCTAATCATGATTTAATAACAGCCTCCAAGACATCCAATCGCTGCACTGGAGGCATGACCTAAGGGCTGGCACATTGGGGTGGGGTGGGGGTTAAACTGGATCAAGGGAGAATTGAAATGAGTTGAAAATAAACCCTGCTTCACCACCGTCCTCAACTCCCCTTTGTTTGCAGCCACTCAGCTCCACTTCACGCCTTTACTCAAAGGGGAAGTACAAAACATATCTTGAATTTTTTCCCACGAGATTCCGTGCTTCGGCATTTCATTTTATAGTCCAAACTAGCAGAGTATAAGTCTCAAAATGTCAAAACATGATTAACATACCAATAGAGACCATTAATGCTGGTACCAAAAGAATGACAAATTCAAAGAATTTTTAAAAACTAAGATTTGTATTATGAGTGGAAAAAATAAATGCTAAAATTAGACTTCTACACTAAATACAAAACTGATTACTATGGTTTAGGGCAATAAAACCAGAAACTTTGTTATCTTCTCTACAGAAAAGAAAAAAGGTCATCTAAAATTATCATACTTTAGTAATTTTACAGAATTACTTAATCAATAATACAAAGTTTGTTCTCGTAAGGAGTCAAATGATCTTTTCAGACCCACTAGCCAATACTCTTGGCATGGAATTAAAATGCCATCTAATCAGCCTTTTGTCTCAATTTTGTCAATGCATTTCAGTCAAAGTCCACCAAGAACATACTCATAGTTGAACAAGGCATGTTCATTATTCATTGTAGGGAGGGAGAACACTGGCCATGGGGAACTGTGGAGCGTCTCAGTAAGAGAATATGAGAAACAACCTCATATTACACAGTCTGAGGTCTTGTTGAGTATTTACAGTAGAGGTCTAAGGTAATCAGGATTTGCTCTAGATGGGGTCCTGCCAGAAAACAGGGCAATCCAAAAATTGGGTGGCTCACTGAGTCTTATCCACAGGGAAGGAGCCGAGAACAAGGACAGAATTGTGACTTGTAAAGAAACAATACTCATTTTAGCCAAAAAACAGTATTTGGGGGCCTCCCTGGTGGTGCAAGGGATTAAGTCTCTGCACTATGAAGCTGTCCGCAACCCCTGCGGCACAAGTTCGATCCCTAGCCATCAAGCTAACCCACATGGTACAGCAAACCTTTCCTGCCTCACCCGCTGCTCCCCTCAGCAGTGTATTTCAGTAGATCAGTCAGTTCTGCTCCCCACTCTGTCTCTGATGAATCCCCTCACCAACACACACCTATGAACTACACCCCAGCTCTTGTATGCATAAATAAATAAATCTTTAAAAAAAACAGTATTTGTTATTTTCTAAATATCATAGTGATCTTGTTTTTGTCTGTGCTTAAAAAACAGTGGTCTTTTTTTTTTTTGTCCCTTCTTATCAGAGTAAACTTGATATCATTCATCTGTGGGTAACCTTATCTGAAGCTAAAATTCTGTGAGTTTGTTTTTATCTAATAGGAGACTAACTTGTGATGTCAGACCCTCTTGAATATGAGGAGTTGATTTTTTTTTCTTTCTCATTTCCAACTTGTGAATAATTTTTCTTAGTGCCATAAATGCATGAATAAATGAATGACTTGCAGGAATAAATTTAATTTAGGAAAATAAAGTAACATTCGATACACCCAGGAATGATGAAGTAAAATTCAAATCTACTGATATTATCACATTAAAATCATTATCAAGAATAATTGCCTTCTCAACATCTCATCACCTCAGGGAACACCTTCTCAGGCAGCAGCAAGCAAGGCACAAGATAGAGCAGGCTGCTAAAATTCCTAATGACTCCAGCCAGTTGCCACAAAGTTCCCTCATCTGTGGGACAGGACATCCCTTCCTTAGTGATGCCAACAGCTAGAGCTGGCAAGACAATGTGGGTTAGGGTGACTCTAAGTGTCTCTGCACTGGCTCCAGCCAACAGCACAGTGGGCATGCTCAGGGCCCAGAGAGTTCTCTAACGTTCAATCTCAACATTTTTACTGACCATCTATAGTGGAACCTAGTGAGGTGCTCACTACTCCTCCAACCCCCAGACAGTGCTCCCTGTACCACTGTTGGTCCTAGCTGATTGCCGTTTACTTCATTCATATTTGACTTATCAAACAGGAGGAGGCAATTGGAAGCCCCTAATGCACTGCGTAATTTTTGGCATCTTCTTCAAGACTTTTATGACATTTTTTTGGCTTCCAACTATGTACTTAACTTATGCCACTATACCCATTTTGTTTTAGTTGGCCAACTCTACAAGTTATCTTGTTGAGAGTTCTAAGACCTGGTTATGCAAGATTACACATATAACAGAGTCAGATAACATGGGCCTCCCCGGTGGCGCAGCGGTTAAGCGCTGGGCTGTGGAGCTGTCGGCAGCAGCGATGCGAGTTCGACGCCCGGCCGGGGAGATTCCCACATGGTGCGGCAGACCTCTCCTGCCTCGCCCGCTGCTCCCCTCAGCAGTGTATTTCTGATCTGCCTGTTCTGCTCCCCACTCTGTCTCTGGTGAAGCCTCTCGCCACCCAACACCTCTGGCCTGTACCCCAGCTGTATGTATAAATAAATAAATCTTTAAAAAAAAAATAACAGAGTCAGATAACATAGTAGAGTCAAGATTCAAACCTTATCTGACTCACAAACCCACTTCTTCCTCTACCTTAATTTTTTCTGAAAAGAGTATCATTACTTTTCTCATTCAGCTTCAGTGAATTCATCTATATAAACTCACAAAAAATATAAAACAAATTCCCAGTTTTCAATATCACCCATGTCTCCAGATATTTCAAACAGGAAGAAAAATCCCTGACTCTGCTCAGCATTGGCTTCAGATGTCAACAGTATCTCAAAGAGAAAAGATTTGACCTTAAAGAATATATGCTTTCATAGAGACTCTGGAATTTGTCAAAAAGAATGTGAGGTAACTTTTATAATGCATACTCCTTTGAGAACTCCATCCTCTACCATGAGGATATTTCTTTTATATATATATATATTTTTTTTTTTTTATTGTTATTTATGTCTTTTACATTTTGTATTCCCCTTGGGTAGCCCACCACCAATTCACCCGTGATCCATCTCCATGGTCCCTTGTGTTCTTTTCTATTCCATTTTGTGCGCTTTTCCTTCCCTCCCTCCACCTCCGGCCCCCACCCCCACCCCTCCCGCTGATTGTCTCTCTCCTATTTGGTTTCCTTATAGTCCTGTCATAAGTGAAACCATTCGATATTTTTCTCTTTCTTTCTGGCTTATTTCACTGAGTATGATTCCCTCTAATTCCATCCATGTCGCTGCAAATTGCATGTGTTTATCTTCTTTCCATGATGAATAGTATTCCATTGTGTATATGTACCACATCTTCTTGATCCAATCAGGGTTGCTTCCATACCTTTGCTATTGTGAACAGTGCCGCAATGAACATACGGGTGCATGTATCCTTTCGGATTAGTGTTTTTGTATCCTTTGGGTAAATTCCCAAAAGTGGTATTGCTGGGTCGTATGGAAGCTCCATGTTTAGCAGTATGAGGAATCACCATACAGCTTTCCATAGTGGTTGGACCAGTTCACATTCCCACCAGCAGTGTAGAAGAGTTCCTTTTTCTCCACATCCTTTCCAGCCTTTGTTGTTGCCTGTATTTTTAATGTATGCCATCCTCACAGGTGTGAGGTGGTATCTCATAGTGGTTTTGATTTGCATTTCCTTGATTACAGTGATGTTGAGCATTTTTTCATGTATCTGTTGGCCATTTGCTTTTCTTCTTTGGAGAAGTGACTTTTGAGCTCTTCTGCCCATTTTTTGCCTGGGTTATTGGTTTTGTTTTTGTTGAGTTGTGTGAGTTCCTTGTAAATTTTTGTTATCAGTCCTTTATCAGATGTATTGTGTGCAAAGATCTTTTCCCAGTTGGTAGGGTGTCTGTTAGTTTTGATTAATGTCTCTTTTGCTGTACAGAAGCTTTTTATTTTGATGTAATCCCATCTGTTTATCTTGTCTTTCACTTCCTTCGCTTTGAGGGATGTGTCCTTCAAGATTTTGCTGAGATGTATGTCGTGTAGAGTTTTGCCTATATTTTCTTCTATACATTTTATGGTTTCAGGTCTTACATCCAGGTCTTTTATCCATTTTGAGTTGACTTTTGTGCAGGGTGTGAGGTAGTAGTCTAGCTTCATTTTTTTGCATGTGGCTG
>PVIJ01025824.1:0-10060 GCA_004024925.1 Scalopus aquaticus
CGGCGAGAGGGTTCACCAGAGACAGAGCGGGTAGCAGAACAGGCAGATCAGAAGTACACTGCTGAGGGGAGCAGCGGGCGAGGCAGGAGAGGTCTGCCGCACCATGTGGGATTCTCCCCGGCCGGGCGTCGAACTCGCGTCGCCGCTGCCGACAGCTCCACAGCGCAGCGCTTAACCGCTGCGCCACCGGGGAGGCCCCAGTTTTGTTGTTTTTATTGGTGTTTTAATAATGAATTTACTTGCTAGATAATATAGGGTTATTTACATTTTCTATTATTTCCTAAATATAATTTTTCACTATAGATCTAATTTGCTCATCTTTTTCCCAGTTTCTTCATGGAAAATGTAGGTAATTCATTTTAGACTTCTCTTCATTATCATTCAATTCAATGTATTTTCTAGTTCTCCATGTGATTTCTTCTTTGACCCTTGAATTATTAGAAGTGTGTTATTTAACTTCCAAATACTACTACTATCTTCTTGTTACTCTAATTGTTTTGTGATCTGAAAACATACTTTGTATGATTTCAGTATTTTCAAGTTTATTGACACATTTTATGGCCTAGCATAGGGTCTATCTGGATGAACATTTTATCTGCCCTTGAAATAAGGTCTGTTCTGCAGTTGGTGGGTATAGTGTTCTATAAAAGTCAGTTATGTCAAAGTGGTTGAATCTGTTGTTCAGCTCTACAATGTTTGTTCGTTTTTGCATATAATAATTGAGGTGTAGGCCAGAGGTGCAGGGGGAATGAGAGGATTCACCAGAGACAGAGTGGGGAGCAGAACTGTCAGATTTACTGAAACACACTGCTAAGGGGAGCAACAGACAAGACAGGAGAGGTCTGCTGTGCCATGTGGGTCAGCTCCCTGGCTGGGGATTGAACTCAGGCCATAGCAGTAATGGCACTGAGACTTAATGCCTGAGCCACTAGGGAGGCCCTCTTTGATGTTATGATTTCTGGGTCTGATTGTGAGCGGGCATTAAAAATTTTATGATTTTTAATTTCCTTTTTCTTAGTTTTGTCTTTTTTTTTTTTTGCTAAATCTGAAATTCTGATATAGATATATGCTCATAATTATAACGTCTTTCTGATGAATTAAGCCTTTCACTTTTATGAAAAATTACTCATTTTCTCTGGCAACACTCCTTGCCTTGAAGTCTACTTTGGTCTAATATTAATGTAGTGATTTCAGCATTCATATACTTACTGTTTTCATGGCACATCTTTTTTTCCATTTTCTTCATCCTCTCAGTGTCTTGAAAATTGAATTGTCTCTGTTCTAGATATCATGTTGTGGGGTGTACTTATAAACTGCCCTAAATCTTAAAGGCTTAAAATAACAACCATTTTATCTCTCAAGAGTCTTGTGTTAAGAGATTGGGCAGGACGTGGCTGTACAGTTCTGCTCTTTAGTTTTGGGTTATTCACATGGCTGCATCCATTTGGACTGAGCTGGAAGGTTCTAGATGATCTCCCTCATTTGTCTGGTACATCAGTACTTGTCTAAGCAACTAGTTCATCTTCCTCATAGCATGGTTCCTCAGTGTATCTGAACTTCTTACATGATGACTGGCTTCTAAGAGGGAGTACCATCAAAACAGTTACTCTAACTTCATATGCCCCCTTTTTTTCTTCCTTATTAACATACATTTACTTTTTTTCCAGATAATTTATTTTCAGGCCTGGTTTAGGCAGACCTCGGATGCCTGTAGTTCTATTACCAGAAGATGGATATAGATTAGTTTAATAAGCTGACCATGATAAGTCTATTCCTCTTCTCCATGGCTGGTTTAGAAATAGGCCTGTGACACAAATATGGGTGAGTCTTGAGGTAAAGTCAGAAGGACTTCTGAAGAAGTATTCTCCCAGTCCTAAAAAGGGACAAAACAGAGGACTGTCTCCTTTTTCTGTTGCTGGATATTATTTGCATGTGACACATGGAATTGTATAATCATTTTGCCACCATGAAGGAAGAGAACATAGACAGACAAGCCAATATGCTGAGATGGCCTAAGAGGAATTCAGGGTAAAAAGCTGAGGCCTGGTGATATCACTGAGATATCAATCAATACTGAAGCCATGAGTTTTTTTCCCTGTAATTTTATTGAAATATAACTGACATAACATTGTATTAATTGAAGGTGTATGACATAATGATTTGATAGATTTATATGTTACAAAATGATTATCACAAGTTAGGTGGTGTGTTCCTACAATAACATTCATCACCTCACAGGGTTACAAAAAAAATTTTTTTCCGTAGGATGAGAACATGTAAGATTTATTGTCTTAGCAGCTTTCAAATACACAATACAGTATAGTTAACTATAGTCTCCATGCTATACATTGCATCCCCAGAACTTATATTATAGCTGGAAGTTTATATCTTTTGACTACTTTCATCCATTTCCCCCAAATCCTCTCTCTCTTGCCTCTGGCAACCATCGGCCAGCTCTCTTTCTGTAAGTTCAGTTTTTTTAGATTCCACATATAAGTGAGACCATGCAGTGTCTGTCTTTCTCTGATTTACTTCATCTAACATAATGTCCTCAAAGTCCGTCCACCTTATCTCCATGTTAAATGGAGAATCCGAGAGATTTTTGCCCTCCTCTCTGTGAGATAACTTTTACTTGCAGCCTCAAGCATTCTGAAAGATGTAAGAGAAATAAGTTAAAATAGAGGTGATACTGAACCCCAGAGTTAGCAATTCTCTGTTAAGAAATACTGTCACTTAATGATTATTTATTGGAAAAATAGTTAATACATTTAAATCTACAGTGAAAGTTACAAAGCACAGCAAAACACACAGTATTAATTGAACTTAATAATAAAAATTAAATTTTAATAATAAAATTAAAAATCAAAGAAAGAAAATTTTTTTCTCCTTCAAATGGATCATTACTGTGCAACTGTAGCCAGCAGCAGATCTGACATTGCGTAGAGCATGGACAACCATGTTGTCAGAAACCATGTTGAACTTAAAATTATGGTGATTATGATCACATCCTTTATGTTTCAATAAAGTCAAAGATTTGAGCTTAAAAATCCATAACTGGTTTAGTAGAAAGAGCCAAAAGAAGTTCAAGAAGACTAGCTCTTTAGTTCAGTATGGACACACCTCTTATAACTAGTGCTGTGTGTCTTAATTCCAAGTATTTCTATTTGTTCTCAGTTGTAATTGTTTTTGTAATTGTTATTTTTAAGATGGTTATAAATGGGTTGTTTAGATTCATTCATTCTTTTGACTTTCACAGAAAAGTAAATTTTAAGGTATTGAGAGCAATCCATCGTTTTGCCCACTTTTTATCTTGCCTTATGCAGTAAGGATATTAATCAAAAGAAGTTTTCATTTACTATCGTTGTTGATAAAAACACTTAATTCCACAAACGACTATAGTTTGGGAATTTCTAAAAGATTAAATTTGCTTTATAAAATCACTTGACCTTCATTGTCTCCATACAACTGAGTTGTGGACTGGCATGGAACCTGCAGACAGGCACAAGGAACCAATGATTTAAATTATTTTCAGCCAAATCTGTCATAGGCTGGAAAATGTTCACCTTTATCCATCCACACTTAAAAGTAGCCTTTCTATTTCTTTATTCAGTGACTGTTTTGTGACCTGCAAGGCCTCCTATCAGTCACTCTAGAGAACCTGAGAGCATGTGTGTGACCCAGCCCCTGACCTTCAGTGGCTGTTGCCTTGGCTGGGCTGTGAGACACATCACAGAATCAGGCAAATCTTGTGCTCTTGAAACCAACTGCTCTATATTTGTTAGAGTCCAAATGCCAGTGGCTTCTTTTTTTTTTTTTTTTAAGTCTGGCTTAATTTTGTTCCAGTCTCAACCTCGTATGTCTTTACTAATAGGCAGCAGAGCAGTTAGCGGCATTGATTCTTGATTCTGATAGCGCTAGAAAACGAGATGTCGTGTTGTAACGGATACAGCTAATCAAAGGCCATAAAGGGACCATTACAGGAGAGTGTGAAGATTGTGGCGTGGCGTGTGAATAGGAGCCCAGCCACACTTGGACTTGTCACCTTCGGGGGCTGTTCTTCCCGGCTCCTGTCTGAGACTTCTCTCCCAAGCCCTCTGAGCAAACGGCTGTTATTTCTGTGCCCTCTGATTCGTTTAGCCCTCAGAACTCTCCTCCAAGAAAGTCTGAATTTGATCAGGGCCATAAGATGATTATGTTCTCGCCACAAGTTGACTGTGAACTAAATGTATCAGGTTGGCATCCAAGATCAATACCTTCCCTTTTTTCTTTTTTTTTTTTTTAATTTATTTATACATACAAGCTGGGGTACAGGCCAGAGGCATGGGGAGGCGAGAGGGTTCACCAGAGACAGAGTGGGGAGCAGAACAGGCAGATCAGAAACACACTGCTGAGGGGAGTAGCGGGCGAGGCAGGAGAGGTCTGCTGCACCATGTAGGATTCTCCCCGGCTGGACGTCGAACTCGCATTGCACGCTGCGGCTGACAGCTCCACAGCGCAGCACTCAACCTCTGTGCCACCAGGGAGGCCCTTTTTTCTTTTTTTAAAGTTCCCTTCAGACTCCTTTTCTCTTTCATTCACTCCATTTTTATTTGTTCATTTCTTTTTCAACCATTCATCTAAAAAGTATTTTTGAATACACATAAGGGACCCACTTCTGTGATGGGCCCTATGGACAATGTTAAAGACAAGATAGTTTCTGTCCCTAGAGGAGTTTATAATCTTGGTGGTAAAATACTTATTCATACAAACAGACTCGTGTAAGTGTGACTTGACTTAGTTATGTGAGATTGAAAAGAAACCCTCAAATGTCATATTCTCAGTGAGGCCATCTCTAACAAGCTTTTAAATTTTGTGCAAGCTAAGTGTGCACACAGACACACACACCAACACAAACACACACACCATCCAGCCTCCATTGTCCCCTTCTGTGCTATATCTCCAGTGTACTAATGTAATCGCTACACTATGTAAATCACCTATTTGTTTTGCTTATGATCTGTCTCCTCCTCTAAGAATGTAAACACAATGCAGGCAGGAATTTTGTTCACTGATGTGGTCCTGATGCATAGAACTGGTGTCCAACCACAGTAGGTGCTCAGTAAATACTTACTGACTGAAAAAAATAAAGTTCCCTCAGCAGAGGCCAGTCACTGACATACTATCCATAACTCAGCACAGAGGCCTCCTGCAGAGATTTTTGGACTTGCCTAGTGGGCAAAATTAGCTGCAACCATTGCTAATTTGGCTCAAGAAGAAGCTTACTGTTTCAGAAGAATAAACTGAACAATGTTTGAGAGTTTTGAAATTATCAACTCAAGAGAAGAGTCTTAAACACAAAACTAAATAGTGATTTCTCCCAGCAGACACCCATGATCTTTCTACTACAGAACAAATCAGCATAGTTGGCAGACATAGGCTAATCACAGCTCTTTTATTCTATCAGTTTCATATATTGGTTCTCTCCCAACTTTTTATTTTCTGTGAGCTTGTTTCGTAACCAAAAAAAACCTTCAACATTTTCTTCTCCAAGTTCCTTTCCATAAATATCTTTCCTAAATGGTGTATCAGGACCTATTTGGCTAGTTGGCAATGCTAACTCCCATTGTATTTAACATCCAATGCTAGATACTGAAGCCCTGATGGACTAATCAGGGTTATTTAAGAAAAACACCAAGAAATGAAATTTTTTAAAAACATGTACTCAATGGGATTTTGAAACACCATCGTCAGGAAATTCAAGCAGTCCTGAAACTTTTCTTCCCCTGGGTTATCAGAGTCTGAGACAATTGATGACATTACACCGGTCGTTCATTTTAGATTCGTGGAGCCCACAAAAATCAATAGTTTTCCATTATCAGGTCCAGCTGGGTCACTAGCCTGTCAATGAGCTGTTACAATTGCTGTACAGGGGTGAGCCTGACCAGTCAATTGCTGCTGACAAGAGGAAAACATGCTGACAGCCACGGGAACAAGTCAGAACACAGATTTGCACTTCAGTTTGCCATCCAAAGAGACTCAGAGCAAGGCCATTTTCAAGACATAGGGCACACTCTGTGGGAGGTTGGGGGGAGGGGCCACCCCTCCAATTTTATAGCACAAGCGCCTAAGGGCCTGTCCAGGCTCCAGCCAACCAGCTCCGGTGGAGACTATCTGTAGGTCGTAGGAGGGCAGGTACCAGGCAGAATTGTTCCCAAACACCATCTTCTATCCCACATTGAATCCAATGCAAGACTAAAAGGAAGGAATTCTACTTTTTCTACCACCCAGTCAGATGTAACTATACATATTTGGACAAATATAAAAATTTAAAGAGAAAAGGCATCAAAATCATCAACCATGAACAGATATGACTAAATACATCACAAGTAAGTATTGACTGAAAGAGAGAGGGCCTCCAGTCTTGGTATATAGGCTGGTCCCTTCTTGCCTCATTACTTACATTATCTGTACTTTGGTCTCAACTTGAGATGATCTATGAAACCAGGCATCCCTCACTGGTGTCCACAGCCACTCTGTCTGGTGTCCAATGCACTGGGAAGCAAGGGGAATTCAGTTTTAGTCTTGTCCTGCCCATGACTAGGAAGTAGGGGTGTAGAATGGCTAATTTGGACAGTATCTTAATTGCCCCATGTAGTAACTGCCTTACCTACTATGTCAGGTTGTCACAGATTCAAAGTGAAATCAATTGAGAGTACGAGCTGCCCAAGTAAGTGTGTGTGTGTGTGTGTGTGTGTGTGTGTGTGTGTGTGTGTGTGTGTTGCTCTTTGAAATCTATCCATGCAGCAAGAAGTTTGGCAGCATCTGAAAGTTTTCTCCAGAATAATCCATTTTTGGTCAAGATGGAACTTTCCTCCTCCTCCTGAATACTTGAATAATCTCTCATGCATTCCATTATGAATCATACCAGAATTTGGAGGACATCTCTGAAGTTGTGATGGGTTTGTGGTTCTCCTTAGTTTAGAAAAAGGACTAAGGTGCTTTCAGAGCAGACATACCCTCTCTGGGCTCTTGATGCTGCAGGGCTTCCAGAGGGGCGAATTTGTACAGTGCCCTTGTGTTCTCCTTGTGACGATTTCATTCCAGACATCAAACTGAAGAGCTCAAAAGATAAATATTTTGAATTTATTTCAATATTATGATTTTTAATGTTTTGCTTTTTCAAGTGTTAAATTCTAGCCTTTTTTTTTTAATGCCTCCAGTCCTGGGTTTGATTCTATTGGAAGTCAACATTCACTTGTGTCCCATCATCAAACAAAACTGGTAATCAACTGTATCACTGGAAGCCAACTAGCTAGGGTTTTTTTCCTTTTTTTTATTATACACCAAAAAAAATTATTTTCTTTAAATGAGTAAAAAAAAAAAAACCCACTACTTTTAACAAGAGCAAATTTACTCGTAATTAGATGAACCAGTTTTATGTCTTCCAGCACTTGGAAGCATGAAATTCATCAGAACACTCATAGCATTAATTAAAGAGAATTTATGTTTTTTTAATAAAATGCTTCATGTTTTAGCTTCCTTTATTCCTGCACCAAATGTGATTATGTGGGGGCTGAAGGGAATTCAGGTTAATATGTTGACACACTTAACAATGCAGGGTCATGTTGCACAATACGCTTCACTGGTTCAGTTCAGTACACCCCCTGACAGGGCCTAATCATCCCCTGCCCTAAAGGCAGAGGGAAAGAGGATTTTAATTACTGCTCTATATGCAAGTTTGCCAGCATTAAATTGAGACATAATTAGGCCTCTGAATTTTAATAATTGTCCTAGCTAATTGGGCAGACAAGTACTTTATGCAGCATGGCGTGATTAGATAATTAGTATTTCCAAATGACAAAATTGGGCTCTTGATTACAAATTCTACATGAAGGGGGGGGGAAAGGTAGCAAGCAGATCTTTACAAGTCTATTAAGGGAGAGTTTAGCGATGTTAGTAATTTAAAGTTCATTAGGAAGCAACATTTCATTCTTAGAGCTGGCGGTCTGGGACAAGGGCCTCTGGCCAGCTCTGGTTTCCACATAAGGCTCCTTCCTTGGGTGCTCTGCTTTCTCTGGGGTCTGCTACATCCACTCTTCACCCCCCCAGCCTTGCACTCGCCCCCCTTTTCCAAGCTCAGCAGTCATCACTGACATCGGGTAAGGTCTCTTGGTTAGAAACCAGTTGGCAGGTGATAACTGAAAAAGAAATCATGGGATATAGGGAGGGTAGGAGAAGGGGAAATCTACCTGGGCAGGGGTATAGGTATATATTGTATTTTCTTTGCAAACAGCTGTTCTTTCATTCTTCTCCTGGAATTCACCACTCTCATTGTATCAACTCCACTAAAATCTTTTTGGTGGAAAGACATTAAGTCAAAATCTTAGATTTTTGAGGTATAAGAGCATAGGCATTGGAGACTGATTGGGTTTGAGATCATCACTCACTTTAAGTGTGACCTTGGATAAGTTACTTAAGCTTGCCAGGTGTCAGTTTTCTTACTGGCAAAATGAACTTTTCTCACAAAATTTTTATAAGAATAAATAAAATGTGCATATAATTTAAAGTTCAGTGAGTGCCTGGTCTGGCATAAGTGTTTAATACTAGCTATTAATTGCAAATTAGATCAGTAACATTGGAAAGTACAAGTTAAGGTGGTGGGTCCTAGCCCCTTTGCTTTCTGAGAGTGGTGCCCCATTTATGGTGGTGGAGATCCAATGGCAACAACTGCCTCTATAGCTCAAATGCCCAGATTTCCTTTTTCTCCATTCTTCAGAGGTTGGCAGAGCAGATAATCCCTGTCATACAGAAATCATGGGGGCAGTTAACCTAAGAAAAATGGAGTATAAATTCTACATCTTATCTCTTCATTTTGTGACTCACTCTCTACAAATGTTGGGCCATAATACCCACTTCTACACTTGATGTTAGTCAAAAGGCCAAGAAGTGATGCACTTCTGACTGCTAAACTTTTCTCACAGTTAATAATCAGTAGAATGGGACCTAGAACTACATTTTTCAGAAAAAGGAATATAACTGGAAACAACCCTTCTCAGTATGATTGATGGTTGATGGATGACAATGTGATAACATTGTTAGGAGAAACTCAGAAGTCCTAGATGTAGATTCAAGACCGCTGGGGATGACTATAAGGAAAATAATAATGTCTCCATGGTTTGGTCCAGTTCAAGAAACTTACCAGGTTGAATGAGAATTCCTCATGGCTTTCTCAGAGCTTTGCAGCATCTCATTTATGAATAGTGGAAGTGTTCTGACACAGACTCCAAGCGAGCATGCAGAGTTCTCTCCCATGGCAAACTTTATTCACCCTAGCATATCTACACTACGTCGCAATTAAATAAATAGCAGAGCTCGGAGGGCAATACCCTGAGACCTGAAGAAAAAAAAGAGATTTAAGATTAAGTATAGAATATACTTAGAATATGCTAGAAGCTTAGAAGCAAAGTAAGATATTCTCCAGGATATAAGTGAAGACAGAAAGAGAAAGTGAGTGATTCTTATGACTTAATGTATCTTTACACAATAAGGAGACTTTTCCTTTTGGGACAGTGAGTCTCCTTGTCTCACAGGGACACTGCTCCAGACATCATGGCGTGGCCAACAGTGTCCTAGCAGAGCTCTCACCTTCAGTTGCCCAGAGGAACCATCATCCTTGGCTGGATGGTAGGAGAGGTAATAACTGTCATACGAATTTTTCCCCGGCCACACAATGCTGGAGCTTTTCTCTCTCTATTTGAATAAGTGCGTTTGTGACTGATCATTCAACACCTTGTTGGTTCTGATTGCAGAAAACACACCTTATAAATATATGATAACCATTCTGTAATAGAGAGTGTGACAATTTACTTCACAGTGCGTTTCAGGCTGCTAATTGATCGTTTCAGTCCAGGGACGACTTGGAATAAATTATAGCCATCAAAAGGATATCACAGCTCATTTTGGTGGAAGAATTTCCATGTCGCTTCGCGTCGGTCTTCTGCCGAGCGGATTGCACCCGGAGGGCAGCGAGAAAGAAAAGATGCGGGAAGGAGAAAGTAGGCTGGCGGGGCGGGGCCGGCGG
>PVIJ01025825.1:0-10056 GCA_004024925.1 Scalopus aquaticus
AAATTCCCAAAAGTGGGATTGCTGGGTCGTATGGAAGCTCCATGTTTAGCAGTCTGAGGAATCGCCATACAGCCTTCCATAGTGGTTGGACCAGTTCACATTCCCACCAGCAGTGTAGAAGAGTTCCTTTTTCTCCACATCCTTTCCAGCATTTGTTATTGCCTGCATTTTTAATGTGTGCCATCCTCACAGGTGTGATGTGGTGAGATACTGTCTTCTTCAACAAATGACTTTGGATCTGAGTCAGAGACTGTTCTACTTTATATTTGTGTATTGCCTATATCTCAGTGACTTTGAATGAAAGAAAAAGATGTGTCTAGCTGACCAGCACACCATAAACTCCCCAGGCAGATTAAATACAGAGAGTCTATTTTGTGACACAAGCACTAAATACATACTTATTATCTTTCAAAAATTTTAAATTGAAGGCAGTCCTTTAGGGCTTCAAGTAGGATTTTTCTATATTAGATCTTCATGAATTTTTTTTCAAAGCAAATATCTCTCAGGAGTAAATCATTCTCATGACTTTATAGAACTAATCTGATGATTCCTAAATCTGTATCCCTGTTTTAAATCCTGCACTGAAGTTATATTCCTATATAAATACCTTTATATTCCTATATAAATACCTGCTGGGTTTTTGTTTTATTACCTTACTATGACTACATTCAGTCATTTTAAAAAATATTTCTCGACACTCAACTATGTGCTAGGTACTGTACCTGCCATTTTGCTGAGGCAAACATGCTAAATCTGACAGTCTGCTCTCAGAATGTTAGTCTAGTTAAGCATCTAAAACTCAACAAATCTTTGTGACTCCAAGTTGCTCTGTCTTTTTTCAGTGGTACCACCCAAAATCCCAATGATCTGCATTCAAAATCCAAAAGATACACTTGACTCAGTTTTCAATTTCATTCTCTGTATCCAGACAATTTTGATAATTATTCCTTCAAAATATCTGTTTGGCCAATATATTCCTTTCTCTTCCTTATCCAGTTTATGCTATTATGGCAGCTTCCCAGTGAGAACTCCATGACTCTTGTTCATTTTCTTTTCTAATCTACCTTCATGTTCATTAAAGACTAATTATCCATAAGCATTATTTTCATCCTGTGACTATTAAAAAATTTTTAATGGTTTCTCATTTTCTACCACATTAAGAATGTGCTTATTGAAATTCAAAATTCTCTAGGAATCATGGGTTTGGTCTGAGATGGCAGTGTAGGAAAAACTTAAACTTACCTCCTCTCACAGACACAAAAATTACACAACATATAGAATAATTTACTCTGAAGAAGACCTGAAAGTCAGACAAATAGAAATTCTGTAAAAAGTCATAGAGGGGCACCTCCGAGACAAGTAGAAAAGACAGAGGTATTCTCTCCTCAAGGAAGAAATCCCACCCGAAGGGTAGTAACTCATGGTCAGAAGGCATCTGTCAGATACAACTTTTCATGGTCTGTGTGGGGTGGGTTGGGACCTGCACTGAGCATGCCAATCCTTTAATCCTACAGATGATGGTTAATCCCTGAAGCCCCTGCCTTGATTGCAGGTGACGATTATGCAAGGATAATCAAAGAAATACAGGAAACAGAAACTGCACACCTTAACGGTCCTCACATAGACTTACTCACCCCAGTTGAAGGAAATAGTTGAAGGAAATCCACTTACCATTCTTATAACATCTGCCTAAGAAATAGGAAAATTCTGGGACTATCCCAGGTCAGTAAGACTGGCAGAGGCCATTCTGACAGCCCTGTACAACCTTGATTGTGCCTGCATACGCAGGCATCATTTTGAACCTTCCATATAGCTTATTGTGGTCTGTGAATGAGCTCCACTCTGAGCTCCACCTACCCTGACAATGTGGCATTGTGTCATGGCCCTGTACCACAGCAGCATATCGCAGTCAGGGCAGACCAACAACTCCACCCACTCACAGCACAATGGCTGTTCCACAGCCAGTTTGGGTCCACAGCACACGCATGCAGTACACCACTTGTACATGTGTTGCCATAGCTATACCCACCCACATCAATAAATCAGGCCAAATGACAGCCCATCAACCACACAACCCAACATAGCAGACAGGTACGCACAGCCAACACGGGATAAACCTTGTGCTCGACAGTCAGGCTGAACTTTGAGGAGAAGATGCTGAGGGAACTAAGTCTGATGGAGAAAGACACATACTGGAAAATTGGAATATTTCATATGTGAAAAATAAAGAAACAAAACAAGCAAGAAAAACAAAAACAAACTCTTAGATTCTGACAACAAAATTATAGTTACCATAAAGGAAAAGGATAGGGTGGGTAAATGGATACAGGGTCAACTATAGCGTCTTGGATGGATACAAAACCTTCGGTAGTGATCATAATGTAGTGTAAACATGTTGAAGTAAAAAAACTATACATATGAAATTTATGCATTATAATCACAAACCAGCATTACTTCAACAAAAATGCTCTAAGAAACAGATTTATTCCAACTTTATTTCCTGTGATATGTTGTATTAAAAACTTTAAGCCTAATTAAATGTTACATAATTTAAACACATAATAGTCATTCTGACTTTATAATTTCTCTTAGTTATTATAGCTTTTTTCCTATTTGGGTATTCCAGTGGGAATTTAAGCATGACATTTTGTAAAAGTCCTAGCCAGTAACCACCTCCTTCAATAAGATTTCTCTGACATTCTAGGATAGCAGTTTAAAGTGCAGTTCCTGGATATGATTGTTTTGATTCAAATTCTTGTTCTGCCACTAAATTTGGTTACGTCACTTAATCTCTCTGTGCCTCAATTTCTTCATTTGTGAAAGAAAGATGAAAATAGTATCTATCTTTTGAATTGTTGTGAATAATAAATGAAATAATGTATGTAGATCATTTGGAGCAGTATCTAAAGAGTAATCAAACATTACATCTTCATTATCATCATCATTATCATCAAAATTTTAGTACCAATGGTATATTATTAAAGAATTTTTAGCGTCTCTTTTGGTAAACTTCCCTTGCACTTACAATCTATGAAACATGATTGAACCACTTATGATATTCAGCTTTGTTTTACTTCCTATTATGTATTTTAGTTTCATCTCTTCAAATACATTTGAAATCTTGAAGACCAAAAATTAAATCTTTTGCTTCTGAGATAGAATCTTGGTAGGTGGCCAATTAGCATTCACTAATTTGTTTTAGTCATTGCAAACTAATTTAATATTTAATATTTATCTTATACATAACTTCTAGAAGTTGAAATGTGATTATTTTTCTTTTATAACTTTGACCTTGGAAATAGAAAAAAAATTTCTATGCATATAAATAGCATTGTTAGCTTTTTAGAACTTTTAAAGAACTTTTTGCTTTTCTTAACTGGTAAGAAAAGAAAATTCTAAAAAATTACACTTAAGACAGCATCAGGGTAGCTATGTTCTCTAAACACTTTCCTTCCTTTCTTGGTGACTGATTTAGATTTTGTAGTAGCTTATATCTTACATACAGGTAACATAATCTTTATTAAGAATTTGATAATAGGTAGACTCTGGTATACAATAATTTGAACACCCATTGCTGCTCTAAAAAATGGCACACCAAGGTTAGAGTCAAGGATTATAGAAGCAGTCTATTTTGAAGGTAGAAAATAGGAGGGGTATATTCTTTACAATGTAAAGAATTGTAGTATTGAAAAACAAAGGAGTCTAACTGAAGTTGGTGTGGTCATTATTATCACCATGTACCAGCAATTCTAAACATTATTCATAAAATACTCCTCCTCCTAGCAATGCCTTCTTCTACCTTACCTCCTACACCATGCTCTAAAGTTATCCTGTGGTCATTAGATTTGGGGAGACAATATTGGAGATTTTGATACATCATAGTGTAGCCTTCTCCTGAAAATATTTTTTTAAAAGATTTATTTATTTTTGCATGCAAGCTGGGGTGCAGGCCAGAGGTGTGGGGCGGTGAGAGGGTTCACCAGAGACAGAGTGGGGAGCAGAACAGAGGCAGATGGACCGAAATACACTGCTGAGGGGAGTAGTGGGCGAGGCAGGAGAGGTCTGCCACGCCATGTGGCAATCTCCCTGGCTGGGCATCAAACTCTCCAAGCAGCGGTTGCCAATAGCTCCACAGCACTGTGCTTAACCCATTGCACCACTAGTGAGGCCCCTGAAAATTTTTAATATGTTCCACAATGAAAGTACTTTTTCTATCTCAGCACAGCGCACACGTAGATACACATAAATATTTCACAAAACAGTCATCTTTATTACTAACAGGTAGTAGCTTTGATTTTGAAAAAACGATATTTTCAACTTGATATTTTCTAACTTGATCCTTAGCTATCCAAATTAGAAATACCAAGAAATTGTTTTAGAATGAATTAAGTTGTTTTCCTAGGGTTTTGTGAACTAGATATAATTTAAAATTGGAACTAAACTAGATTTGTGCTATTAAGAGGTAAAAACAGAAATTAAAAAGGTGATTTACTTTCAGGCTTCCCTGGTGGTGTAGGGGTTAAAGTCTCAGGACTACCAAACTTATCACCAGCCACTACAGCCTGAGTTCAATCCCAGGCCAGGGAGCTAACCCACATATGGTGCAGCAGACCTCTCCTGTCTCACCTACTACTCCCCTCAGCAGTTTATTTCAGTAGATCAACCTGTTCTGCTCCCCACTCTGTCTCTGGTGAATCCTCTCATCCCCCACACCTCTGGCCTACACCCCAGTTCTATAATAAATAAATTTTAAAAATAAATAAATAAAGATGATTTACTTTCTTTGGTCTCTATGCCAATTGGCTCAAACAACGGAGCTAATAATACATCAAAGACAATATCCAAGCTGAGGGGTGGATTTCATTCAATAAACCCCACTTTTGCTCTTCAGAGTTGTGATTCCCAAGTCTGGCCATGAGCTTTGTACCATCCTAAATTTCTTCCTAAACTGTATTCCGCATCTAAAAATATGCTTATTATTCTTAATGAATTCTGGCCAATTTCTTATTTGATAACCATTCACATAAAACACTGAAGTTCATTAATCTTCAACCCTTTTTAAACCATGTGTTTTATTTTATTCATCTTCAGTGAGTGTACTAATTCCTTAGCTATCTCTATCACTAACTATGCATAATTAAAGTGCTTCTCACTGAGGAAATTACTTTGTGAATGAAACTGGTCATGATGCAATATTGGCTCGTCGTAATTTCATCATGAAAGCTCTAGTTAGTGCCTAATTAACAGCAAGATGAGAAATTTATGTTTAATGACACATTTCAAATATTATAAAATTTTCTCTCCTTTCTATTCTTTGGATTATGATAGAGACCAACTGTAAACAGGTATTTATTTAATTGTTATTAAACTATGTCTTGATATTTACTAGAAACAACTAAATATTTACCAAATATACTTAAGTAAAGATTTAAAACATGACTTACTCTTAGTTCTACATGAGCAGCTATTCACTTATTTTATATTTAGTGAGATGACTTTAAACCTGTTTCAATAGGGATTGTAGGAATTTATTATAGATTAAACTACATATATATTTTTACTAGCTAGTATTATTATTAGCTAGTAAAAATCAACATAGGTTATTATTTCCTCTGAGCCATGCTTTTTCTCATTGTTAAATGAGGGATTTCAGTATAATTTAACAGTTAAAATGGTGTATTGAAAAATACATACAATTTAATTTTTAATTCCATTTTATAATTTTCCTATTTCAAGGTGAAATAATGCATTTAGTAATATTGGGGTGGGGGAGTATCAGTTAATTGTAGTTGTTAGGTATCAGTCCCTCAGAAATTAAAACATTATCTGTTTTAAATGAGATCTGGTTTTTAGTTCTTGAATACCGTCACTTCAATTTCTAATAATGATTAAAATTATTTTCTTTATAAATCAGAATTGCCAATGCCTTGACCTTGAGCATTGGATGCTAACTTTTACATAGTTCTGAGAACTCAGTATTACCTGGAAAATATTTTGAAAGCTAATGGAAAGTTAATAATTCTAAGTTTAACATGGATTTTTCTTTGATTCAGGAAATAATATATTTTTCAAAGTAAAAAAAATTTAAATTTTCTGTATGCTCATAGTAGTATATTATGACAGGAGTTATAAAAAGGATAGTTAACTATTGAAAAACTAGAAGGTAAAAATACTATTTGCCAGCAAATAATATTATTCATAGAAAACCCAAGTCAATTAAAGATTCATTAGCTAAACTAATAAAATATCACAGAGTGATCTTATTCAAAAAGTAAATATAGCAAACTTAATAACTATGTACCAGTATCAGCCAACTACAAATAATATAATCTTTCACAAAACAAAAAAATGATACAATATAATTAGTAATAGCATTAAAAAATGTGTAAGAACCACATAGATGCCCCTAATGTTAACACATATCATAACATAATGTCAAAAAAAATTCCTTAATATCAACACCATTCTAAAAAAGTCTTTTAATTATTTGGAGGAAGTCAAATTTATTGGAAAATGTATGAGCTTTCCCAACTTCTAGTTTTCACTTGAGAATCTGAATTTTCACAAACAACATGGCTCACTTTATTGTTTTTATTTGATAAACTGTCTGGCAAAAAACTAAGTCTAACCATGACTTGTCTTTCAGTGCTCTGTAAAGTAGAAGTCATGCTTTGTTTTCAATAAAAACTCTTTCAGCTTCCAACTAAAATGTCCAAGAGAACTTCCCTCAAGATAACCATTGAATTTCAGTATTCTACAGAAGTGCTTATGCATGTCTTCAGTTTTGTTACCTAGCATATTAAAAAAAAAGGTCTGTAACCAATGTTCAAGATTTAATAAAATCAATACTTTTTACTACTTCATCAAAACCATTCTTAAGTAAAAACAGATTTTTTTTTTTTCCTCAGAGTGCTTGAAAGCAAAAACTATGACTTCTGTTGTGGTTTCATGACGTTGACTTGATTGACACTAGGATGCCAGCAGTGTTAACTGAGATTGCTTTTGCATAAGCAGAATAAATGTTAGCACTGAGAAATCACAAGTAATGTTTTAACTTTGTTGTCAACAGTCCATGAGAGTTTCAGGGACTCCCGGGAGTCTCTGGTACACGCTTTGAGAAACATTGAATTAAACTAACAAAATAAATGCCATAGAAACCTCCCAAGATATCAACTGGCAATGCCTATCTAAGCAATAAATTGAAGAGTCTATCACTCATTTCAGGTCCAAGGAGAGAGAGCACAATTTTAAAAGGACAGATTTAAAAAGTAAGCATAAGTAGTACTTTTAAAAAAATCATGTCATAGAAAACTATAGCATAGTTGTAGGGAACTCAAAAATAGACTTTAAAATATGCCTTAATCCCTTTACCATTGTTTTCCATACCTTGTAGTTTATAATCTTGAAGTAGTTCCTTCATTAGATAGTATGTACTTGCTTGGCTGACAGCCGTTGGAAATGGTCCTAAGGCACAACTAAAAAAATCTCCTTTGAAGTCCAAAATATGTCAAGAACAAAGCAGAGTTAACCTCCTTCTCCGGGATTTAACCTTTTAAATCTGAGTCAGGCATGGACCGCGTTTCAAATGGGTTCTTTCTAATCTAGTCACATGCCTTCTTTCTTTAGCCAATCATAAGACCATGCTAAAAACAACAGCTAGATAATTGAGACATTTCCTTGCACACCTATAAGGCATCCCTATCATTATCTTTGGCTCTCTTCCACAGTTCTGAGAACAACACATATCCTGTCAGGTCTTACAGCTTCCAGTATGTAGAAAGAAACATTATGAAGAACAGAACATTTACAAAGACCCCACCACCACCACCAAAACCAGTGGATGCTAACTCCAATAAGGAAAAAGTTGATGGACAGAAAATTTGCATAGATACAAAATATCCCCCACAAATGAATATGACCAACAATGGGGCACATCTATATTGTGTTCTACTTGTTAGACCATAACATTTCTGCCCAAAATGCAAAAACTCAAATGGAGAGATAGTCTGCAAAATACATGGGCTACAGTCTTCAAAACATCAAGCTCGTGAAAAATCAAAGAAAGATTGGAGAACTCTTCTAGAATGATGGTGTCTAAACAACTAAATGTGGGGCCTCCCTGGTGGCACAGCGGTCCGGCCAGGGAGATTCCCACATGGCACAGCAGACCTCTCCTGCCTCGCCCACTGCTTCCCTCAGCAGTGTATTTCGGTCCATCTGCCTGTTCTGCTTCCCACTCTGTCTCTGGTGAACCCTCTCGCCGCCCCACACCTCTGGCCTGTAACCTAGCTTGTATGCATAAATAAATAAATAAATAATAAATAAATGAATAAATCTTTTAAAAAATTAACTAAATGCACAACATGTGATTCTGGGCCCCTTTGCTATAAATGAGTGTGGTTGGGATAACCTGTGAAATGAACGATATATTTGAATTGGGAGGCATGTCTGTTAGCAGCCTGATTTTTGTGTTTTCACTTTACTAAACTAATGTTCTAGTTTGTAGGAAGTGCATGCTACAGCACCCTGCAGCCCCATGGCTTATTGGATATAATGCCCGCATATTATAAATAGTGAAGAGAAGAAAGTTTTTGTAAAAATATTGTTACCTTTCTCTAATTCTGAAATTATTTTTTTAAAAAGAAAAAGTCAACAAATCCTAATGGTGACATTAAAGAGAAAACCACAGTTCTCACATTATCTTACAAAATTGTAAGGATGGAGAGAGAATTATCTTCAGGGAAAGGAATCTACTTGACTGGGTTTGTAGAAATTATTTCTTTCAAAATTATTCTCAATAACAGCACAGTTTTGAATCTAGTAGAGCACTCTGTGAGTATCCTTGGGTAATTCTGGCAATGATAAAAGCTACAGATGAATATCTATTCCATAACTGAGTTATGTAATCATATTAGATTTCTAGAACTTGTAGCTGCAAG
The DNA here is from genome assembly GCA_004024925.1 of Scalopus aquaticus. Taxonomy (NCBI): domain Eukaryota; kingdom Metazoa; phylum Chordata; class Mammalia; order Eulipotyphla; family Talpidae; genus Scalopus; species Scalopus aquaticus. The sequence goes on from PVIJ01025825.1 coordinate 8,940, forward strand.
TTTGAAAATCTTATTTCAGTATCACAATACTGTTAGACATTGGTCTGTATTTAATAATTTATTTTATTTTATTTTTTAAAGGGAATTTATTTTTTATTTTATTTTATTTTTGCATACAAGCTGGGGTACAGGCCAGAGGTATGAGGAGGTGAGAAAGTTCACCAGAAACAGAGTAGGGAGCAGAACAGGCAGATGGATGGAAACACTGCTGAGGAGAGCAGCGGGCGAGGCAGGAGTGGTCTGCCCAGCCATGTGGGATTCTCCCGGCAGGGCATCGAACTCGCGCTGTAGTTGCCAACAGCTCCACAGCACTGCACTAATCCTTTGCTCCACCAGGAAGGCCCTGTATTTAGTAATTTAGATTCTATAGCCTATAGAACAGATTCTAAAACATATGATAATTTTTCTAAAACATTTATTAATTGTTCCTTTTTGAAATGTAGAAGAAGTACATAAATAGTGTCTGTCTTGTAAAATGGCTATCTCAAGACTCTTGAGTTTATAACAACTTATAATCAAGTGACATTTCCATTGTCATTATTTTAATGTTTATATAAAATTAAAAGAAATTTTAAAATCAGAAATGGATCAAATATTTATTTTTTCTAAAAAAAACAAGTGTTTGCTTTTTCTATTTTATCGTGTTTTAGATACTTCTATTGTTAGCTCCTTCATTCTTTCTTGCTGTTTTTTTTTTCTTGTGCATTTATGTTTAAATAATTTGAACTAATTGCCCATTGGGAAGTGATGCTTATAATTATTAAGTTCTATGTGGATCTGTTCGCTGTTGCCCTTGATTTCTTTGCCTATACTACATGGTACAAATGGTAACTAGAACAAATTTCATTTAAATGATTGAATAAAGATATCAGGTACAGGGAGAGATATGACTGGAGATTCAGTTGTAGATATTTTCCTCTATTCTTCATTATCTATTTTTTTTATAAATATATATTTTTATTGTTATTTATGTCTTTTACATTTTGTATTCCCCTTGGGTAGCCCACCACCAATTCACCTGTGATCCATCTTCATGGTCCCTTGTGTTCTTTTCTATTCCATTTTGTGCCCTTTTCCTTCCCTCCCTCCGCCTCCCTTCCCCCCCCCCCCCCCCCCC
>PVIJ01025826.1:0-10049 GCA_004024925.1 Scalopus aquaticus
ATACCTTTGCTATTGTGAACAGTGCCGCAATGAACATACGGGTGCATGTATCCTTTCGGATTAGTGTTTTTGTGTCCTTTGGGTAAATTCCCAAAAGTGGTATTGCTGGGTCGTATGGGAGCTCCATGTTTAGCAGTTTGAGGAATCGCCATACAGCTTTCCATAGTGGTTGGACCAGTTCACATTCCCACCAGCAGTGCAGAAGAGTTCCTTTTTCTCCACATCCTTGCCAGCATTTGTTGTTGCCTGTATTTTTAATGTGATTGCAACAAGATTGACGTTAAGGCAGAGTCACCCTCGCACAACTCCAGGGGGCAACACTCACATAGGACATCATGCTGTCGTATTTTTTTAAGACTTATTTATTTATGCATACAAGAGCTGGGGTGTAGGCTAGAGGTTGGGGTGGTGGGAGGATTCACCAGAGACAGAGTGGGGAGCAGAACAGGCGGATCTATTGAAATACACTGCTTAGGGGAGCAGCGGGGAGACAGGAGAGGTCTGCTGTACCCTGTGGCTCAGCTCCCTGGCTGGGGATCGAACTTATGCTGCAATGACTGCTGATAACTTCATAGGCTGAGACTCAACCGCTTGCACCACTGGGGAGGCTCACATGCAGCCGTATGGACACCTGCTGACCAAGAGAAAAGGAATAAATAGTTTTTTACACACTTTCCCTCCCAAACAATCCTCCCAAAACGATTCGATTGTATGCACACTGATTCTGATCCTCGGCCAACTGAGGAAGCGTCAGTCTTCAGGCGGCTGGAGACCAGTGTCCTTGAGGCGTGTTTGGGTGGATGAGGACACGAGGGAACCGGTCTCACAGCCCCCGGGAAGGGGCAGCTGTTGGAACACGAGCACCTCACTGTGCTCATCATCTTCCCTGGACAGACACCACGAGTCACGTCAGCACTGACCCAGAGCACCCGGATAACCGGCTCTGCCCAGACCAGCGCTCAGCTTACCCCGTGCCCTGGGATCCCCCAAGACCTTGGACAGACAGGATGGCCTGGCGCCCGCCCGAGGGGAAATTCTCATTTAATCCCCCTGGCTGACTAGGCTTTAGGGTTGTGGGAAAAAGTCCCAGATACTGAAGCACTAAGTAATTCACTGTATGACTTCAGAGGAATACCCATGCCCGTGCCCCCCTGACCAACTTCGTCAGACTCGCTGCCATTGGGACCAGGGACTAGTGTTTTACACTCTCCCTGCACCATTCCAGTGTGCAGCTGGGTTACAAAACTAAGGGCTGAAGAGACTAAACCTGTTACAAAGATGCATATTCCAGATTCTTATGCTTTGGTTGCTTTGGTTGTCCTTATTCTCCTGGGGAAGAGGGTCATTGTTTCTGGAAAATGATGGTGAGCTATGAGAGTCACCCTGAGGAGAAGAAAAAACACCCCATGCCTGTGTGCGAGCGCAGCCTCAGAGGTTGTGCTTGCAGAACCCAGCAAGTGGGAGCACCTGGCAAGACATTGCTTCGGGCTAACATCTCCGATATGTGGCCATTTGTAAACAAAAGAAATCGCCTGAAGCCAATTCACCCAACACAAATATTTTCACCCAGAAGCCCAGAACATGATGCAAAGTAACTGTTGATTAGTGGAACACCCCCAATACATGCCCCTTCCATGAGTCAATTTCATCATGGTGATACAGGCACATAAATGTATTTATTGCAGGACCTGGTGGCATCTACAAGGTTATTACAGTTATTCAGGTTCCTATGACATTGTCTTGTTCTGTGGCTGGTCTTTCTGGGGTAGACGCTCTGGGCTCGTGGGGGCAGCTTTTCCGTCCAAAGCCGTCAAGCCCGACAGACTGGCCCTCCCTCCTGAATCCGCCCCAGACCACTATGTTCTCTCCTGAGATTGGCTCCTGCTGGCGCCCCCTGGTGGAGGGGCTGAGCGCCCACGCAGGCCCGCCCCCTAGAGCCCGCGGCCCGCCTCACGGGCCTGCTCCACTGTTTTCCCTTCCAGCCGGAGAACTCAGACACATGTGAGGTGTGCGGGGCCGAAGGGCTGCTGGCGTGCTGCGACACTTGTCCCAGGTCCTTCCACCTGGAATGTCACATCCCACCTGTGGAGATGGAGAGGTTTGTGATGCCGCGATGCCCACCGCGAGGGCGGGTCCCTGCAGAGTCGGGTCTACAGGGAGAGAGCCCGGCGGCCCGAGGCCCCACTGTGCTCCCCGCAGGGCCCTAAAGCTGCTGCCCGGGGAGGGCTCGTTCTTCGCTGTCCTCTGGGGCGCCGAGGCCGGGCGGGGCCGCTGGTCTTCAGCGGCTGCTGTCCCGACCTAGAAGCTTCCAGCACAGACTCCTGCTCACAGAAACGGAGATGACAGTTGCTTGTGTCCTGTGCTTGTTTAGAAGAGGCAGGGAACGTGGCCTGTTCTCAAGGGGCTCATGGCGCCCGGGTGTCTGGGGACTTGCCCATTTCTGACCCCTGGGCCTGGCGGGCAGAGATCCTGGGCTCCCTGTAGCTCAGATGGGGAAGCAGAGGCGCCTTCCGCGAGCTGGCCCCACGCCCACCCTGCTGGGGGAGGCCATGTCTCAGACCCCACAAGGGGTCGGCGACTCTGGGAGGGGTCCCCTCCAGCCATCCTGAAGGGGGACGGAGGCCTCAGGGGAGCAGGGGCTGTTTCTGGGACCACACCCCTGCTCACCTGTGCTGTGCCCACTGCTCACCTGTGCTTGTGTCCACTACTCACCTGTGTTGCGCCCCCTGTTCACCTGTGCTGCACCCCTGCTCACCTGTGCTGGGCCCCCTGTTCACTTGTGCTGGGCCGCTGCTCACCTGTACTGGGCCCCCTGTTCACCTGTGCTGCACCCCTGTTTACCTGTGTTGCGTCCCCTGCTCACCTGTGCTACGCCCCGTGCTCACCTGTGCCGACCCTCAGGAACCCGTGGAGCTGCACCTTCTGCGAGGTGGAGTCTTCGAGAAGCCAGCCGTGTCATGAGGAATCTGAGGTCCTTGTGAGGGAGATGCACCCTGAGGAGCAGATGGTGAGAGGGGTGTGACCCCAGCCTCTCCTTCCCCCTCACCTGGGAGGAGCCACACTGCGAAGGAGGAGGGGAGAGCACCCAAGGGAGCATACTCTTCAAGCTGGGCCTCAAGCATGCGACATACTGCGACTTGTTTTCTTGAAAACAGCTCAGCCATTCCACGCCTGCTTCCTAGACAAGTACATATTTGGGGAAACTTCTGGAAGCCTGGTGGACACAACTCTGCCTGGACATGCTACCTAAGGGCAAATTCTCTCAAGTTGCTTCCCATTCACAGTCTCCTTCTCTTGCAGAAATGTGCGTTGCTGCTCTTGAAGGTCTATGGCCTTTCCGAGAGCTCCTTTTTTATGAAGATCCCACATCAGTATTACGTAAGTCACAAAGAGCCGTGACAAGAGGCTGCCAGGAGGTCACCTGCGCTGGGCCTGGGACTGGGGGCTTTGGCCCAAGGCCGCGGACTAGGGGCAAGGGCCGCCATTGTCCTTCCCTGGGGCCTTTCTGCTGGTTTCATGAGAATTGGCGGAAGGCGGACACTGACTGTGTTAGCAACTATCACATCGATCTATTTTCTCACCAGATGCAGGAAGTTTCTCAAACAGTAAAGGAGCACATGTGGTTGGACAAAATCAAGAAGAGACTAACTACCCAGGGATACGCCCAAGTGGAGGGGTTTGTGCGGGACATGCGCCTCATCTTCCAGAACCACAGGGCATCCTACAAGGTCGGTGCGACCCCTGCTTCCAGCGCCTCCTCCCCTAGGGTGCTCTCCCTCCCGCGCGGTGCCGGGATGTTACAGTCCCCTCCCGCCCTCAGATCCTGCCCGAGGGGTGCGCTGGAGCGAGCGGCTCAGTTCAGGATGCAGCTCCCCCTGCAGGGTCACAGCGAGTCAGCAGGGGGCTGCAGCCAGAGCCGAACCCCCCTTGCTACCGGGCCTGGTGAGGGGCGCCCCAGAACCCCCAAACCTCCCTCCTCTCCATAGGTTCTGCATCCACCACATCAAGACAAAACATGTAAGACCTTCAATGGGAAGGAACTTTAATACAATTCGTGTGCAAAAAAGAAAAGAAGAAAAATACAGTCTTTTCAGCTCACTCCCCCCTCAGAGGCACCCCATAACAGTGGGGTTCCACCTGCTCCACACCTAAGGAGAGAATTGCCCCCTAAAGTAACCTGGCGCTTCGTGCCTCCACCCAGCGCCCCTCAGCCAGGCTGCTGGGAAACCCCCACCTCCCGCCCCGCCCATGAACAGACCATAATGAACAGGGGTCGCAGAGGGGCGGGACTGACCCGGGGAAACTAGACTCTTCTCTCTGAGCTGTCTGAAAACATGGGTTACTTTTCCAGCCCTCACTGAGGGATTGACCACCATTACTGGTCCCAAGTGTGGGGGTCACTTCCCACTTCTGTCTGGCTAACAAGTCTCGGTAGCTGTAGAAGTCTCTGTAGCTGCGCGAGCTTGGGGCTCACCTGGGAGAACTGATGTAAGACAAAGGCCGTGCTGGGTCTCAGCTGGAGGCGTCCAAGGACACAAATCACGAGGACCAACATTTTGTCTTTTTTTTTTAGAATGTTGACTTTGGCCGAATGGGAATTAAACTGGAGGAGGAATTTGAGAAGAATTTCAAGGAAGTGTTTGCTCTTCAGGAAACAAATGAGGACAGACCTGCGGCAGAGTGAATGCCTTGGGCGCCCTCAGAAAATCTCCTTTCTGGACAGAACTCTTCCCCCCCAGCAGCGGGGTTGCGCCTCTCTCCCCGTGCCGGACCCCGCCCCGTGAAGGGCTCCCCCCAGAGTTTGCCTTTGGGCAAGGGAAGCCAGGTCAGCCTGGAAGTTACACCTCATTGTCCTGGGGCCAATTCTACCCCCAAGGTCAACCTGAAATTCTAGAATAATCCATGCCTTTTCGTTCTGTCTCCTCTTTTGTTTCCCAACCAAGCCCACTCTGAGCCTCTGTGTCTGCTCAGTGGGCACAGAGCGCTGAGCACGTGCAGATGGCGGGGCGTCTTCCATCCAGGGCGTCTTCCAACCAGGGCTGCTTCCTGCTGGGTGCCCGCGCAAGGCACCCCCCTTCCTGGTGTGGCAGGGGCGGGGGGCGGAGGGCCGGGGGTCTCCCGAGCAGGGCCCTGGTGAGGGCGGGCAGCGGGCTTGCTGCTCAGGAGTGAGGACGGGAGTCTGTGAGTGACCCAAGGAGAGGCCCCCACACACGAGCTGCTGGCAAAACAGCCGCCCTCTGGGTCCTGCTCAGAACTGCCTGAGTTTACTGGAAAGTCGCAGCTCTGCGGGAAACTGAAACTTAGAAGCAGAAACTTAGAAGCAGCCAGCAAAAGGCACTTCCTGCTTATCCTGCTTATCATCCCTGCTCTACAGCTCAGTCTCGCATGGGGAGCCAAGAATCTGGTAGAAAGTTCCATCTGCTTCCTGGTGAAGTAGCCCAGGGGCATCAAGCTCTCTGGGGACCAATGGGGGAAACCCAGAAAGGAGAAAGCCACAGAGAGGAATTGCACATTCTGTGTCTAAGCCCTGACTGGGCCTCTGGCGGATTCCTGGGAGATGAAATCAGTCTGAGCCCAGGCCCAGGGGAGGACACTGCAGAGGGCACAGGAGGGGGCCTGAGGCCAGTGCAGGGGGGGGGGGGACCCCCTGCTGAGATGAGCTCCTGCTCTGCTTCCAGGGACCGGGCAGTCAGGCCCGCTCCTGCACGGGGCTGAGGGATGCGTTGGCCCCGCTGGGAACTTACTGGAGAGGAGGGTCCTCTGTGCCCTCCGGGCAGGACAGGGTCACTGACCCCTCCCCGTGAGAGGCTCCCCTCAGAGCCCCTCCTCCCCCTCTCCATCTCAGCCTTCAGAAAACCGCTTGTCCCAGCCCTGCCTGTCGGTTCTGTCCAGTCACTCCGTGCCCTGCCAGATGCCCATGCGATAGGCGCGCCCACCTGCAGCCCGGAGGAGGGGAGCCCCGGCCGAGTGGGCTCCTGCCCGGTGCTGGGGGGAGGGCGCCAGAACCAGCCTCCAGGTGCTCACCCGCTCTCATTACCCAGGCACCACCGGGCTGCCTAAGCCGGGACCTCCTGTCACCACGACTAGGGGTGGAGGCCTGGAGGGGGCTGCAGAAATGTTAGAAGTGGGGGGGCCTCCCTGGTGGTGCGAGGCGTTAGGTCTCAGCACTCTGAAGCTATCCGCAGCACAATCAATCCCCGGCCAGGGAGCTTCCCACAGGGCGCGGCAGACCTCTCCTGTCTCCCGGCTGCTCCCCTCAGCAGTGGATTTCAGTAGCTCTGCCAGCTCATCTCCCCACTCTGTCTCTGGGGAATCCTCTCACTCCCCACACCTCTGGCCTGCACCCCAGCTCTTATATGCATAAATTTTTCAATAAATACTAGAAGCGGGGACTCTGCAAAGCGTCGTTCAAGGTCCGGCAGCGGTTGCTGACTCAGCTGCCGCCTCTGCTGCGACGCCGCCTCTTGTTTGCTGGCCTCACCCACACCCTTGGCTTTGTGGGAGCCATTCTTCCCCTCCCCGAGGGCAGGGCTGACCTCTGTTATTCCTGTGGGGCCAGTCCACACAGAACGGCCTGGTCCCAGGTCCTTCCGCCATGGCAGAAGCGCCGGTGGGGTTCACTCATGAAACACGAGACAGCGCCAGGATTCCCAGAACACTCAACCTGCTGGACCCCATAAAGGCCGGTCATGAACAGCAGCCGGGAGTGCTGATCCAGGCGAGTCGGTGACGCTAATGATATCGGGCCAAATGGGGCTTTAAAGTTTGGCCAAAGGCAGTGCCCTAATTCCTTACCGGTCACTATCTTGGTTCTGCACCCGCGCGCACAACTGCAAGACTGCTCAGACTTAGGGAACAATAACAATGGGATTTATTTAACAAGTAGGAAAATGCGAAGAATTACTAAAGTCAACATATGTCCATTTACCTTACTTAAAACAATGTCCAGTCCTTTAAGTCCCAGAAAAGTAACAAACATGGTGTCTTCCCACCACTGCTGATGGGGAGCTCCTCTTCCAAACAATAGGCCACATTTCTAAAATGGTGTCTTCCTTCTTCTGCAGATGCGCTACAATCAGACTGTAGGCCAGGTTCCAACTCAGGAGGACGACACAGAACACAACTGGAGATGCTCCCAGACGTGCACGGTGCCCCAGGGCAGCACCAGGCCAACAACACTGCAAGCAGCAGCTACAGCAGCCAGAAGGCCCAACAAACCACACTCACGCATTTTAGGAAGGTGCCTGCTTCGGGCCTCTGCCTTCTTCCTTTGGCTGCAGCAAAAACAAAACTGGGAGCAGTTTCCATCACTCAGCTACTTGCAAAACCTCCTAAGCTGCTGGCCCCAAAGTTACTAAAGATTCCAAAAACGCTCAATCTATATCCTGGCATCTGTTTTTCAAACTGTTCATCTTGGCGGCTACATTTTCTGCTACTTCTTTTCCTACATCATGGCAACTCACTTCCATTACTACATCATGGCGACTGAATTGCCCTTCTCCTTCAGTCCCTTTTATATCTCAGACTCTCCACTCCAAACTGCAAACTTAGCATTTTCCCCTGGGGCTGTTCATTCTCATCACCAAACCCCCTCCAGGGGCACGACCTTTACCGGACTTTGGACTCAGCCCGGTTACACTAATACCTGTGAGATCCAAGTCCGCCTGGCAGCAGAGAGCCCCGCTGGTGGCGGAGAGTGGGGACACCCCACCCCCAATGGGGAAAGGGCAGCCTCTGCTTGAAATGCACATTCTCTTTGAAGTCCCCGTCTTCTCTCTAAAATTCATTCCATGCCGTCCATTTCTGCAGTTTGTTTGACACTTAATGCGGGCAGCGTGGGTTAAATTCAGCATGCCCAGGGCCTCCTTGGTGGCGCAGCGGTTGAGCTCTGCGCTGTGGAGCTGTCTGCGAGGTGGATTCGAAGCCCGGCCAGGGAGAATCCCAGTGGTGCGGCAGACCTCTCCTACCTTGCCCGCTATTCCCCTCAGCAGTGTGTTTCTGGTCTGCCTGTTCTGCTCTGGTGGACCCTCTCGCTGCCCCGCGCCTCTGGCCTGTACCCCAGCTTGTATGTATAGATGTATAGATAAAGAAATCTTTAAAAAAAAAAAAAAATTCAGCACACCCGGATGGCGAGGGTGGCCGCCCAGGGGGATGCACCTCAGGTGAGCGGGGCCCTGAGCTGGTCTGTCGCCAGGAAGGCCACCCTCGGGCTTCCCCATGAAGGAAGCATCCCGTGTCAGGGCCCCTCACAACTTAAACCAAGGCTTTTCCCTTCTCACCCAAGCCCTGGGCGCTCCGGAGCTGCCAAAGGCAAAGTGACCTCAGCGCCCAAGCCTCAAGTCGGGCCACTGTGTCCAGCAGGGGATTATGGTGCTTCGTTCCCCTGCAATTTGGAGGAGTCAGAGAATCTCAGGCAAAGGAGTTTCTGGTTTCAGTTTCCTGGTTTCTTTTCCTAAAACTGACGTCAAATGGTGGGCGGAGGGTGGGGGGGGCGGTGTCAGGCGGCTGCAATGCCGCGCACCACCATTAGGGGGCGTGCAGACCCGGCTGGAGCCAGGTGGCTGGGGAAGGGGTGCCCAGCCCGCAGTGCTGGGAACTTGCAGGCCCCAAATGAGAAATGGGGTGGCAGCCTCAGGCTCCTGCCTTGGGGTGTCTGTGGTGGGGTGACAAGGATGTCACCAGCTGCCCTGAGGTCCAGCAGGGGGCTCCCACTGAAGGGCAATGGGGGATGGTGCCCAATCTGGGGGTGCCCAGGATGCCGCCCTGGACCCGCCTCCAGGATTGTGGGTGACACTGGGACCATTCTACAGACGTCCCCGACCCCCCTCAGTGGCTCAGAGGGACTTCCTGAAGCCCCCCAGGCCCCTTTCTCTTCCTCACTCCCTGCAGCGCCTCAGCCCCACCCCTCCCTCCTCTGCCCCTTCCCATCCCCTCCCCCTGCACTCAGCCCCTTCCCTGTGTTGGGGGAGAAATGACGTCTGCAACAAACTCCAAAGGAAGGTTCAGGACCCCACCTCCGACCAAAGAGATCCAAGGCACTAAGGGCTACTAATCCCTTAAATCCATCATCACCCCGAAGAGAGGATCACTGGGAACTGAGGGGTGGAGCTAAGCTGACATGTTGGCTGTATAAGGAGGGTTTTGCACCTTGGGGCTCTCCTACTTCTCGCAGGGCTACAGCGTGCCATTGGGGGTTTCCAGCTCTTCGGATCTGGTAGGATGTATTTGGAGATTTATCTCTTCTCTCTTTTTCTCTTTCGTCCCTGAGTTATTCATTTTTTATTTCCCTTCCCTTTTTGTAAATAAACCTTTTATTACCCTTTTAGTGAGTGCCTGCAATTGTTCTTATTATAAGTCCTTTTAAGCGCACGAGTGAGAACACACAGTCAGGCACCCCATTGAATATCGGGGTTGCCCTGTAACACCTGCAGAAATAACCCCATTGCCACCTCCCAAGCTTCCTCTGCTGCTGACAAACTGCAGCCTCAGGAGTCCACACTCCTCACTCCTCCGCCCAGTCCCAGAGCTTCTAACAAGCGGGAAGGGGGGGCTCCCCCCACTCCAGTGCCTAAAGTCTGAAATGCCCGCTGAGCCCATGCCAGGGAAACTGTGTTACCAGCACACGCTTGCAAGGGGGTGTGACCCCCGCCCCTTGGCCCCGGGCACAGGTGGCTGAGACCTCAGGATCAGACATGCACCATCTGCTGGACCTCTAAAGGGTGCGGTGGCCCCAAGTGCATCCTCCCCCCAACCGGGATTTCAAACCAACAGAGATTACAAAACGTGAGACAGGTGGAGATCAAAATCCCAGCTTGCTTTCTGAAAAGCTGCATTTGGGGATGTGGCTTCGATGCATGGCAGTAAGGGGGTCCCTAGAACTGAACTCCCGAATGGGACAGACAGAGGAGGCGATGGAGGGACAAGCATAAAGGGGGCAAGAGGGAGAGAGAAGGGGGGACGGTGTGCAGCGCAGCTCACAGACCCTGCTGGGTGGGGGTGGGGACCGCGTCTCATCAGGCCCCGAGTCTGTCCAACCAGATGAATGTTCG
>PVIJ01025827.1:0-10048 GCA_004024925.1 Scalopus aquaticus
CGTTTATTAACAAAGGGGCTCAAGCTTTTATAGGGTTTTTGGGGAGGGGGAAGGTAGAGGGAAGTTTTTAGAACAAAGTAGCTAAAATTCAGGGCTGGTCAGGTAGTAGGCGTGTCAACACTCCAAGGAAATGATCTAAGATCACAGGTCTTGCATATCAATGCTTAACCTGGCCCCAGGACCATCCTGTCCTTATCTCAAGCACAGAGACTGGAAGTATCAGCTCAGCCTTTGATCTCCAGGAGTATTCCGGCCTAGCCTCAGGCCCCCAACATTCTTTCTTTTTTTTGAATCTCAAATTTACTCTAGCTATTTCAGGGTCTTTAGTGTTTCTGTATAAGTTTTAGGATTTTTTTCAGCTTTTTAAAGAATATCATTGGAATTTTAATTGGTATTGCATTGAATTTATGTGTTGCTTTTGGTAAAATAGTCATCCTCCCCATGCAAAAATATACAGCAAATTTTTGTGTTAATTTTATAACCTGTCACTTTACTGTGTTTGTGGGTTTTTTTTTCCTAGTAACTATTTTGGTGGAGTCTTTCGTATATTCTATGTATAATATCATATCCTCTGCAAACAATGATAGTTTCATTTCTTCTTTTTCAACATGGATTCCTTTTATTTCTTATTGTTGTCTGATTTCTCTAGCTAAAACCTCAAATATGAAATTAAACAGAAGTGGTGACAGTGGGCATCTTTGCCTGTTCCTGATCTTTAAGGAAAAGCTTTTGTTTTTTCACCATCAAGTATAATATTGACTGTAGGTTTGTGATGTGAGGTCTGTATGATTTTGACGTAGATTCTTCTCCACTCCCACCTCCTTTAGAATTTTTAATATAATGAGTGACCTGTATCTAATTAAATGTTATCTTTGCATCTATTGATATTATCATATAGTTTTTTTTTAAAAGATTTATTTTTTATTTATACATACAAGCTGGGGTACAGGCCAGAGGCGTGGGGCGGCGAGAGGGTTCACCAGAGACGGAGCGGGTAGCAGAACAGGCAGATCAGAAATACACTGCTGAGGGGAGCAGTGGGCAAGGCAGGAGAGGTCTGCCGCGCCATGTGGGATTCTCCCCGGCCAGGCTTCGAACTTGCGTCGCCGCTGCCGACAGCTCCACAGCTCAGCGCTTAACCACTGCGCCACCGGGGAGGCCCTATCATATAGTTTTTATCCTGTATTTGATGAAAGGTATTACATTAATTGATTTGTATATGTTAAATCATCCTCTCATCCCTGGAATAAACCCCATTTGGTATGATCTTTTTAATGTGTTGTTGAATTTGATTTACTAGTATTTTGTTGAGAATTTTCTCATCAGCGTTCCTCAGAGATTTTGGTCTATAGCTGTATATGTGTATGTTGTCTTCGGTTTTGGAATTAGAACAATGGTGAGCACTATAGAACATGTTAGGAAGTATTTCCTCCTCTTGGAATTTTTTGGAATAATTTAAGTAAAGTGAACATCATTTCTGTAAAGGTTTGATAAAATTGACTTGTAAAGCCATCTGGGCTTGGGCTTTTATTTTGAGGGGAGATTTTTTTGTTTTTTACTATTTCATTTTCCATAATTATGATCAATCTGTTCAATTTTCTGCTTGTTCCTGGTTCAGTCTTGATAAAATGTATTCTCCAAATGTATCCATTTCTTAAAGATTATAGATTTGCTAGCATATAGTCAGTTGCTCATAGTGATCACTTATGATCCTTTGTATTTTAATTTGTTTTTTTTTAAACGTCTTTAGTTTGTCTTTGTCTTTTCATTTTTTGATATCTTTCTTTTATGTTTTGTTTGGGTTTCATTTCCATTGTCTTATGAGTTACTTAGGTTGATTTATGTTTAAAGGTTATAATGTGGTTTACTTGTGACTTGTTGAACAATTTGATTCAAACATGTTTTAATGATCCTCATTTTTACTCTCCTCATTCTCCAAGGTATAATTTTGGTGTCACTTCTTCATGAGAATTGTTGTTTTATAGTAACCCCTTTAATATTTATTTCCAGACTCACTTGGTAGAGATATATTCTTATAGTTTTTGTCTTTCTGTAAAGCTCCTTATTCCTCCCTCAGTCTTGAATGATAGTCTGACCAGAGAAGTTATTTTTGGTTGAAAATCTTTTCTTTGATGGCTTTAAATAGTTCCTACCATTCCCTTTTTGCCTGCAAGGTTTCCACTGAGAAATCCATGGTAGAATAATTGTTTCCTTTTGTGTAACTCTTTCTCTCCATGCTTTTAGTATACTTTGCTTGCCTAGCAGTTTGTTTATAATGTTTCTTGTAGTGTTCTGTTGTTTTTTGTTTTGTTTTGTTTTTGTTTTTTGGGGGTTTTTTTGTTTGTTTTGTTTGGACCTCCTTGAGCCACATGGCTCAGGATATCTGGTTTCTTTTCCAGATTAAGGAGATTCTCCACTTTTCTTTTTTCTTTTTTCTTTTTCTTTTTTTTTTTAAGATTTATTTTTTTTTTATTTATACATACAAGCTGGGGTGCAGGCCAGAGGCATGGGGCGGTAAGAGGGTTCACCAGAGACAGAGCGGGGAGCAGAACAGGCAGATCAGAAATACACTGCTGAGGGGAGCAGCGGGCGAGGCAGGAGAGGTCTGCTGCACCATGTGGGATTCTTCCCGGCCGGGCTCAAACTCGCGTCGCCGCGGCCAACACCTCCACAGTGCAGCACTTAACCGCTGCGCTACTGGGGAGGCCCCACTTTTATTTTTTCAAATGACTTTTCCCTGCCTTTTTCTCTCTTGTCTTCTGGGATCCCCATTATGAAATATGATTTCTAACAGTCTGAGCAATTCATCATTAACATTCTGTTATTTATCTCAACTTAAATTTTTAAATTGATTTTTAGGTTGTCATACAAGTAAATTTTGTTACACATATGTAAAGTTTCTCACCAAGACACTGATACCTGGCAAAAGGGGCTTCAAAATTGGCCAAAGACACTGCCCAAATTGCTTACTGGTCACTATCTTGGTTCTGCACCCACGCACGCAATTGCAAGACTACTCAGGCTTAGGGAACAATAACAATGGGATTTATTTAACAAACAGGGAAAAACAAAGAGTTACTGAGGCCAGAATATGGCCATTTACCTTACTTAAAGCAAGTCCAGTCCTTTTTTTTTTTTTTTTAATACAAGCTGGGGTATAGGCCAGAGGCGTGGGGTGGCGAGAGGGTTCACCAGAGACAGAGCGGGGAGCAGAACAGGCAGATCAGAAATACACTGCTGAGGAGAGCAGCGGGTAGGGCAGGAGAGGTCTGCCCCGCCATGTGAGATTCTCCCCGGCTGGGCATCGAACTCGCATCGCGAGCTGCCGACAGCTCCACAGAGCAGCGCTTAACCGCTGCGCCACCAGGGAGGCCCCAAAGGAACGCTTAGCTTTTTTTTTTAATATATATTTTTATTGTTATTTATGTCTTTTACATTTTGTATTCCCCTTGGGTAACCCACCACCAATTCACCCGTGATCCATCTCCCTGGTCTTTTGTGTTCTTTTCTATTCCATTTTGTGCCCTTATCCTCCCTCCCGCCCCGCCCCCCCCACCCGCTGAGTGTCTCTCACCTATTTGGTTTCCTTATAGTCCTGTTATAAGTGAAACCATTCGATATTTTTCCTTTTCTTTCTGGCTTATTTCACTGAGTATGATCCCCTCTAATTCCATCCATGTTGCTGCAAATTGCATGTGTTTATCTTCTTTGAATGCTGAATAGTATTCCATTATGTATGTGTACCACATCTTCTTGATCCAATCAATGTCCAGTCCTTTTAAGTCCCAAAGAAACAAGGAAGGCGGCCACTTTCCGCCACTGTGGACGTGGAGCTCCTCTTCCAAACAATAGGCCACATTTCCAAGATGGCGTCTTCCTGCTTCTGCAGACGCACAACAGCCAGATTGTAGGCCAGGTTCTAACTCCCGAGGATGACGCAGTACACAACTGGAGATTCTCCCAAAGCTGCCGTGGTGCCCCAGCACAACAGCAGGCCAACAACACTGCAAACAGCAACTACAGCGGCCAGACGGCCCAACAGACTGCACGCACACATTTTAGAAAGGTGCCTGCTCCAGGCCTTTGCCTTCTTCCTTTGGCTGCAATAAAGATAAAACCAGGAGCAGTTTCCGTTGTTTGGCTACTTGCAAAGCCTCCAAAATCATTGGTCCCAAAGTCACTGAAGATTCCAAAAAATGCTCAATCTATATCCTGGTGGCTCAAAAACTTTTGGCATCTGATTTCCAAACTCTCAGTCTTCGTGGTTACATTTCCTGCCACTGCTTCTTCTTTTCCTACATCATGGCGACTCAATGCCCTTCTCCTTCAGTCCCTTTTATTTTTCATCAAAGTCTCCACCCCAAACTACAATACCTTTTTGCATTTTTCGCTGGGACTATCTGTCTTCATCAGCAACTACCGGGGCTGAGAGCCAGCCCCGTTACATTATGAGATTTTGGGCTTCCCTGGTGGTATAGGAGTTAAGTGTCAGCGCAGTCATGCTGTCACTACTGCGACCTGAGGTTGACACCTGGCCAGAGGATCAAATGGTGCAGCAGACCTCCCCTGTCTCACCCGTGCTTCCCTTAGCAGTGTATTTTAGTCACTCCGCCTGTTCTGCTCCCCAGTCTGTCTCTGTTGAGTCCTCTTACCACTACTCCCTCCTCCTCCCACCTCTGGCCCAGTTCTTCTATGCATAAATAAATCTTGAAAAAAAAAAGGTATGAGATTTCTGAGATAAAGGAGATTGGCATAAAACCTTTCAGAGATGGCATGTCTTTATCCTTATTTTAGTCTTATTTAATGCTATATTTTTCTCTGACCTCAGAAACGATTGTTGTATTACCAAAAATATTCTCTTTCATCTTCTTCATTCAAACATGTAAAGACTCAACTAACTAAAGATATGAACTTTGAAAATTAATTTGTTCACCTGTTAAATCATTGATAGTAGCCTAAATATTGCAACAACTAAGGAAAAATTAGGTAAAGTATGATACATAGCTTGATGTGTCATAATCATTATGCATCTATTAAATGAAAATTATGAGGTGACTAAAGCAAAATGGGAAAACATGGCTGCACTGTTTAGAAAAAGCAGGAACACTGTATTTGCAACATTATTATTAATATGCAGAAAATAAGTGTGTATGGACAAAGTCAGGAAGGGAGGCCATCCTAGAGGTTAGCTGAAGGCATACTTCCCTGTTGTAAAGCCATTTGACATAAATAAAAGCTTATTTTAAAGAATGGACTTGGCTGTGAATTTGGCATTTTGTCAAGGAATATTTTGGAGTACAAGGTGGTAGGAGTGATGGTTCTGATGAGTGCAGGGGAAGTGGTGGAAGCCTTTTCTGTCTGCCGTTCCCACAAGAGGTCAGCATTCCTCAGCACCAGACCTGCCAGGATGCTCTGCCTTGGACCAGAGCATGCCCAGAAGGAGGCTATGATCTCCTTTCAAAATCACCACTCTAAAGATCCCTGTTCATGGTCTCTGGCACTTGAATAACTTGGTCAACTAGTTGTTACCTGTTTGTGTTAATCCAAGGTTAAGATTTCACAGCAGACCTTTTCCTTGAGGTGATACATAAGCCATTTCTTCCTTTGATTTGTTTAGACTTGTCCTGCCCTCAGCACACATTGATTTTCACTTTCAGAACCATTGCGATTCAGTGACTTGAACTCTCTTGCATTGATACCCTTAGTTGCAGATAGCAGGCATCTCCCACTCGCTTGTGAGACTTCCCAATTGCCCTTCATATCCCTTGCAGTTCAAATGGAGCTGGCCTTCTGGGCTTTATGGTGCCTTCTCCTCACACTTTCTGCTCACTTTGGCTCAAGGTCCCAAAATTAAAGTGCCAGCACCCACCTGGCTGCCTCTATCTTGTACCCATGCTTAGCACCTTTCGTTGTCCGTGTTCTAGAAGACTCCTGGCCCCAGACTGCCAGCCCATCTCTGCAGGTGGTGTTAACCTCTTAATGACGCTTTCCCAGAAACTTTAGTTGGTCTCCCTGCTCCTAAGAGAACCATCCTGTACCTGTAGTTCGAGCACTTCTGGCCTCTACCATCAGGTTTCAAGTTGCCTGCTGTGCCCCCTTTTCTTTTTCTTCTTCTAAAAAACTCTGTGGAAGCCATAGTTTCTGGGCTAGTTACGATAAAAAATATTTTTTTCCATCACTGTGTATTCAAGACAAGACTGCTACTACACTCAGAGTAGGCATTTGGGCACAAGCACATCTTATTGGGGTGATTGGGGGGGGGTGTACATTTTAAAAGGAACTTGCTTAAAAGCATTTTTAATTGTTAGAACAAAGCAAAAATGAACCTAGTCTATAGCAGTAGGTTGTTTTTGTCTGCACAGGATTGAAATATCATTTGGGGAGAAGAGGGCGGGAGAGAGACGGGGGTGGGGGATACAGCCTGACATTAAGGAGGCGGACAATCAATGGTTGTTAGAGTTTCTATTTTCTGTATATCCTTTATTCTCAAGTTACAACCTCCCCCTCATCCAGTTCCTTAAAAAAATGTGATACTTGGGGAATTTTCTACTTAAGCCTCTGCCAGGACATTATTGAAGCTTCTTTTTCTCCCACAGTCAGCAATAAAAGGCACAGAAATGTGTCTTTGAGTCTTTTAGAGGCATGGCTACTATAACTGTCCAAAAAAATCATAAACGAGAATTGGACTTTCACATTCTAAATATAAAAATGTGAAAGGAAATGTCTTCTGATGACTACATCAGCCTTACAGATGTCTCTATTTGTTCTGTTCAAATATTTCATTAATATTTCCATTGCAAAAAAGCAAGGATTTTTAGTTTTGAAAAACTAAATGTTGTTTTAAAGATACCTTTTTTAAAATCTCCTGTTACAGAGAAGAGTAGAAAGTAGAAGTAGAAAGTAGAAGACTATTCAGATAATAGGCATGAAAAATGTAACAGAATTTAAGCCTTCTAATGTGAGCGAAAAAAGCAGTGTTTGTGTCATAAAGACATTTTTGTAAATTCCTTACAGCATTTTAGATGGAATTCTTTGAGCAGTCAGAACTTTTAAATGTCTTTGAGAAGAATGTCTTTCAGAATAGAGTAGTTGCAGTAATCTGTTTGAAATACATGTTATTTTCCCCATATTTGAACAATCTGTCCAAAACACTGTTCATTCACATAAGATTTTTGCCTGCACAGATCTGAGTGGGAATCAGTAGTTTCTTTGTTTGTCGCTATGGAAACAACTAAGCCTATCCTGAATGCTGTTAGATCAGCAGATGATGCTCAGATTCCATGTAACTTCATAGTTGAACGAGCTGGCGCTGGCATCTCCTGCCTCCAGCTCTCCTCCTGGGATCGAGTGCCATGCAGGACCCGCCTCGGCGGCTCTCGGCCATGCCCTTCCTCAGCGTTTTCTTCCAGGGCCGCAGGCACTCCACCTCAGACCCTGTGCTGCGGCTGCAGCAGGGCCGGCGGGGCTCGGCCGCCCAGATGCTGTCGTCGTCTTCCCTCCAGGTGATGGTGGCTGTGTCGGCCGTCCGCTGTGCCGAGAGAAACCCAACTTGCCCTGAGAGGAAAAGTAAATTTCTTTTTCTTCTTCAAGATTGCCATCCCTTTTAGTTTAAATTTAAGGACTATTGTCAGTGTGTGTTTTTAAATTTTGACAACTTTACATGGTACCTTTTGCTGTCTGCTATGCTAAGTTTCAGAGGATCTTTAAAAGAGGAGGTAAAAGGATTGTTTTGTGGTTTTTCTTTGAAAATGTCATTTTTGAACAAAACTCATTCAATTGTAAAAGAACTGCTTTTACATTTTCTTTCTTTTCTTCACCAGTATGACAGGGAGATTATAGTATGTAAAAGTTTTTTTTCTATATGAAGAGTTAATGTACGTAAACGAAAAAGAAACAGTTTTATTCCTGACAAAATGAAGGGGATTCAACACCACCTTGTCATCTGCAATCTGACATAGTGGAAACTGCTTTCCAGATTACTGTTCCATTTGGAGAGTGGAGTTTAGAATCTGCCCTTCCTTGTGTGTCCTAGGAAATTCAGAACGTCCAGCTCCAAAGTACACAAAAGTAGGAGAGCGTCTGCGACATGTCATCCCTGGACACATGGCCTGCTCCATGGCGTGTGGCGGCAGAGCCTGCAAGTACGAAAATCCAGCTCGCTGGAGCGAGCAGGAACAAGCCATTAAGGGGGTCTACTCATCCTGGTAAGTGATTCTGCCAGTGTCTGGGCCTGTGTCTGCTGCTGAGTGGGAAAAGGAGATGAAGATGCTGCGCTCCTGGGAAGTAGGAGAGCTGTGGACAGAGGAGTAGGGGGCTTGAAGAGGCCCCCACCTCCATCCCTGGCCCTGCCACTTGACAAACTGTGTGATCTTGACCTACTCATATAGGCTCTCTGTGCCTCAGTTTCCTCATCTGTCAAATGGGGAATAATAAACCAACCTAGAGATTCTTTTTTTAATTAGGTAAAATGATGTATGTAAAGTATCTTAAAGAATGGCATCTAGATAAATTTCAGAAATAATAAAAGCTGAAAATAATCAAATTGTTCAGCTACAAATATGAGTTGTTAAATTTCATACAGGTTAGCTTGAGCCTCATCTTAATTTTGTTACTGTATTCTGTATGAAAGAACACAAACTTTCACACAATATACTTTAAACCTGCTGTAGTAGAAGTGGTTCAAGTTGTTGGTTCAGTAGACAATATATGATGCTTACATTGCTTTTGGTATGTAAATACAATTTATTTATTCTTGATCATACTGCTATTTATTAATAATAAAATGCCAAGTATACCTTTTGATGTACTGATAACTGAAAAGTTTTGATATTGAAATCATGCTTGAAACATTGTTAGAGGAATTCACTGTTCAGGAATCTCTAGGAGTGAACTTTAGTAGTGAATCGTTTTATACAGCAGGAGTGCATTTATAAATTAGATGCTTGTCGACCAGCTTGGTTTGCAGCCAGTGCTTCCTATTGGATTTGCTAGTTGCTAATGTGGTGGTATAGCCCGGGGCCACTGTCACTGTTGTTCTCCAAGATCATATTCTAGGCTGTCACTGTTTTTCTTTTAGACATTTATGAAAAAGCAAACATGGTACCTCTGCTGTTGTTAGACTAGTCTATTTCTAATGGTGCAGCTTAGGGTCACATTAATATTTTTGATTTATTGTTGACTAAACCATCTGAGTCTTTTTACATCTGCTGTTTTCACACTGCATGTCTCCTTATCTTATCCTATGTACTTAAATCCAGAGGATACCTGTCAAACTTCAGGCATTGCCCCCAGGGAAGTGGTCCTTTCTGAATCATGCCCTTCTCAATGAATGTCTGTTACTATTCTCAGGTCCTGTGACCCACAACTTCCAATAGCCCACCTGTGAAATTCCAGTAGAGACGCAGAGCCCAGAGAGTAATGAGCATGACAGCCATCCATTGGCCTCAGTCCATGTGTACATTTAGTAAATTGTTTGGCTGCAGGCCAGGCACTGTGCTAGACATTTGCAAATTATCATCTCTCATCTTCACAGAACTCTTGTGAAATAGTCATTGTTAATGTTCCTTTTACTGATGAAGGAATTGAGACCTGGAGAGTAATTTACTGCCTAGCTAGAAAGTAGAAAAGCTAGCATTTGAAACCGGATCTGATTGACTCGGAAGCCCATATTTTGCTAAATTACAATAGCTTGACATTTGTTCATAACCTCATGGCAGGACATATGCTAAGGATTTGACATCCATGTCATAGTGAATGCTAACATGACCCTATGATGCATGCATTACTTTCCCCATTTAACTCTTTAGGTAACTGAGCTGCAGACAGTTCAGTACTAAGAAGCCTCCCAGCAGCCCTCCTCCCTTATTCAGTGCTCTTTAGATATCTAGACCTTTGCTGCCCGCTCAGGGTCCTCCATAATGCCCCCTAGAATCTCAGGAAAGTCCTTGAAAATGCTTTGTCAGGATTCACAAATACTTTATGTCCTGGAAATTTTTTCCAGGGGTTTAAGAAACTACGATTTCTTTTTTTTTTTTTTTAAATAATTAAT
>PVIJ01025828.1:0-10031 GCA_004024925.1 Scalopus aquaticus
GGAGCTGTCGGCAGCGGCGACGCGAGTTCGACGCCCGGCCGGGGAGAATCCCACATGGCATGGCAGACCTCTCCTGCCTTGCCCGCTGCTCCCCTCAGCAGTGTATTTCTGATCTGCCTGTTCTGCTGCCCACTCTGTCTCTGGTGAACCCTCTCGCCGCCCCACGCCTCTGGCCTGTACCCCAGCTTGTATGTATAAAAAAAAAAAAAAAAAAAAAAAAAGAAATATATGACAGAGATTTTAAGTAATTCCAGTCAATAATAATTAATCATTTATTTAAGATTAACCTTCAGTAAATCTCAACTGCCTGCTCCATGCAGGAACTTTCATTGGAGTCTTACACACATTATCTCATTAAGATTTTTGCAAAACATAACATTGTGTTTTTTAAATTTATTTGATAAAGTTTTGAATTTTTCCCCTCAAAATCAGTAAAAAATTATTAAAATATAAAACTAGCGAAAAAAAGCCCAGTCCTAGAAAGGATATATTGATAATTTTTATACACTTTAAGTCAATGAACTGTGACATACTAGATTTGTGTGACATATATATTAGCATTATTACCTAAAAGAACCAAGATTCAAATTTTGTCTAATAACGTGGTACCTTTTACGAATGGCAGGATAAGCTCCATAAGTGCTTCCCATTATGTGGTTGTTATCTGAGCAAACAAAATTGATCAAAATATCTTATTTTGATATTAAGGGAGTTATTACATAAATTATTATTTACAGATTTTTTAAGAGCCAAGTGGGGTCTTTCAATTTCTGGACTGCAATTTAAACACACGTTTACACATTCTGCTCTTTCTTCTTAGAAAGCCTCCCTTCTCTCTCAATGTGTGCCATATACCTAGTCTCAAAACCAACTTCAGTTCTTGTGTTCTCCATGAGAAAGCTTGGCAAATATTTTTCTGTGTTGATCATTATCTTTCTCTGAATGATGTATGTATCCTCACAATTTAATTTTTAAATTATCACGTAGGTAAACTATTATTACATAAAAATTTAAACTTTATTTTTCATGTTCTAAACTTGTGTCAATAAAATGTCTGAAGTTTTGATGTCAAGTAAAAGAACTTTTCATCAGAGACATTGGAATTTAACACTTCTAACTAAAATAGTCAGACCATATTTAAAATGACAGATTCTAGAAGTAATGCCTGTAGGAGTAAAGGTTCTCATTGTTCTTGTTTGCAATTGTTTCTCCTACTATATGACTTTATCTGTCTTCATACCCTTTGTCTCCCCATCCTTAATCTTATTAAAGTCATGAGCAGTGATGAATTAAAAAATGATCAAGAGGAATTAAACATCCAAGGGAAGAGAAAACAGAATAGCGTATATTTTAGGTGGAATAAAATGGCAATCAATCTCAGTAGAAAGTGTCAAAATCAAGTACACTGTCTAATACATAGCAGACATTCAATAAATATCTGTACTTTGAAATGAATTTTTTTTGCTTTAAGTGATATCTTACTTTCTATGACTTTTTTAAGTCTTCCTTGAATTTATGCTTATATCAATGTTTTTATTCAAATTTATAGTTTATTGAATACCAAAATTTCTCTTCCCTTGGATTTTATATAACCTTTATTACTGAAATAGAAGGCAGAACCATAAGGCTGTACTAGAATAATAGTTATTTTCATTTATTGGCAAATACGAATAGCAAAGCTTAGAGAAAAATATTTTCGAAAATCTTCATGTCAAGAATTAAAAATAATTCCCAAAACATTACTATGCAAGTTGATTTATATTTTAGAATTTTTCAGTTATTTCTACTTCTAACATTCAGTAATCAGCTGTCAATTGTGTCCCCAAACTATTGTTCTCTCTCCTAATCTTTACAGCCTTCTTTGAAGAGTAGTACTTTTTTGTCCACATTTTTTCATCATTTATTCACTCTTCAGTCCACTAGAATTTGACTTCAGACTGCAAATTTCCCTTTTACCCTAGGGAAATTACTTTAGAAAATGGCATCTAAGTCTCCTACTTGCCCATTCCAAAGGGCATTTTTTGGTTTTTACCTTATATTAATATTTCTGCAACATTGGTTTCTATCTGTTTTCCCCTTTAAGATTCTATGTCCTTTAAATTAATTGACATCACAATCTTTAGGTTAGCTCCCTACCTCTATACCTTATTTGTCCTCTATAGTGATGGCTCTTCCTCTATTCATCTCTGAAATGTTCCTTATGTTGCTCACTCCTCACTGACACTTGTTTTTCCTCTTTATCTCCTTTGTCTGCTTTATTCATTTTAATTAATAAATGCAAAGTATTTAGCACAATGCTTGGTACATAAGAGTAAGTGTTTAGTAAGTGGTACTGAACTATTAGCTATATCCTGCTCCATTAGTCTCTGGTTGATTTCAATCATTACTACTATTACTATTGTTACTACTTCTGTTGCTCCTGCTGCCACTACTATTACTATTACTACAACACACACACACACACACATCTTTCTCTTTACTTGCCACTCTATTTCCCAACTGCCTTTACCTTGGGTTGATAAAATCCCCTGCATTCATCTCATCTTTATCACCTGTGCTTTGATTCCTGTTAATGTGGATGAAGCATTAGGAGGCAAAAAGAACTAGTATTTCTTTAATGTGTGCTATGAGACCATCTATGTGACCTAAATGGGAATAGATAGCTCATTTATTGCTCACAACAACTTTATGGAATTGTTATTAATAGCCTTATTAAAAAATGGAAGGACAATGAAGTTCAGATTTATGTAGCTTGTATAAAAAGAGCCAAAGTTTAAATTCAGGTCTACAGGAATCCAAATCAACATAAGACCTCATGTCATTTTCTTCTTTTGTGTCTTATTATTTGGGGTCAGCTAGCAATTCTTTACCATCTCAACAGTCCTATAGGGGCTATAGCTCTTGGTTCATGCAACTTTCCAGGGATACCATATAGGCTTCGTATTTGTCAGAATAATCCTGACTATGTAATTGTACCCAGTTCACTGGAAAAAAAAAATTTTAAAACAAATTCTAAGTAGGAGTTGTATGTTAGGGATATTAAAGAGTTTTATATACTGTGATAAAAGGTTATGGATTTTACCTAAAATTTTTCCATAGTGCCTTATCAAGAGAAGTCTCTTTAAATTGTTATTGAAATAATATCATATATGCTTCAAACATACAGCATTATAATTTGCAGTATATCTGTATATACTACATTATGATCACCAATCCAAATCTATCATCACACAGTTGACCTTGTTTATGTATTTAACCCAGCCCCCAACTCTCTCTCCTCTGGTAACCATTAATCTATTGTCTGAATCTAAGAGTCCATTTTTGTTTTGTCTTTTTTTTTCCCATTGATAATTGAATGGATAAAGATGTAGTATAGATTTACAATGTAATACTGCTCAGCTATTAATATAAAAAGATAAAGTCCTGCCATTTGACAAGATGACTAAATCTAGAAGGTATTATGCTAAATGAAATAAGTCAGAAATAGAAAGACAAATACCATATGATTTTTTTCCCTATATGGAGAACAAAGCATGTTTTGATTTGTAGTTTAAAAAGATCCCAGTAATAATATAGCAAATGGATTGAAGAGTAGCCAGGAGTGGAAGTAGGGTGAACAATCAGTAGGGTTCTGCAGTAGTTAAATAAAGAGAGAGATATAGGATACAATGAGTTGAGGTAGTATAGTGACTTGCAAGTGGAGAATGGATTTTAGAAATATCAATTTGTAGAGGCTTATAACTTAGAACGTTGTAGAACTGTGGAGGAGAAAGATGATGACAAGTTATGTACAAATGATTGTAAAAAGGAACCTATGAAGGGAGAAGGACATGATGATACAACTGTCTACTTCATGAATTTAGGAAGCAGAGGACACCCACTAAAGTTCTAGCTCTCAGATTAATCACTCGTAATAGCTACATTTTCCCAGTTCCACTTAGCAGATTGATGCACATTAATCCAAAACCACAAGTTGGTTCCACTGGGGCCAATCCCTCAATCAAGATGTGAACATAATTCACAAACAACTGTTTAAAGATGTGACAACGATATCAATAATTGCTTAGCCATTTGTATTGAGAGTATTTATGTCTTCGGATACATTTTAAATAATAGCTGCTTTAGATTTAATAAGCACTTCTTTTGACTTTATGCTCTAATTTCTGTAGAATTTTGTATTTTTTAAATATATCAGTTCTTGGCACCCACTACAAATGTTAGATGAGAAATTTCTATCATGTACTTACAGAGTTTTTCACTTATAACACTGATGAATATTTTTGCAATGGCTTTTTTTTAAACCAGATATAACTCTAATTAAATATTGAATACAAACTCTATTGGAAAATAGTTTTTTCAGGTTGTCACATAAATGGACTTCCCTTATGTGATCTTTCTCTCATTATCTCAGGTTAAAATTAAATTTGGTCTGAAAATGACTCAGAAAATAATTCCACATAATAATATTATCAAAGAAATTGAAGAGAAGTTCCATATTCTTAAATTATAGAAATAAAACTTAGATATATATTAACTTATATACATATAATAAAAAATGCCATTGATTATACAACTATCACGCCTCAGGAAATAAGAACTTAAGTAGAAAGCTCAAGGATGAACAAGAGTGATAAAAAGCAGTGAGGTCAAGGTTGGAGATGCAAGAGGTATAATTTTAGAGAGGTGATAAGTGAAGTCAAAAGATAATACCACTTCCATAAAGTAAGAGGAGACATTTATGGGATATATACAGTAAAATGTGGAAAGGAAAGGATTCAATAAAGGAAAGAGAAGAGTCACCTAAGAAGGAAAAGAGAACAAAGGAATACTAGTTAAGGAAGCTGACAGAAAAGATAATTTTTTTTAAGAAAAGAGGTACAAAATTTTCTGAACCTTCCAGATAACCATCATATTGCTGTACTATTTCTTCCACATAAATATATTTCTTCAGCAATTCCTTATGTAAGTGTCTTATTTTAAAATCTCTGGCTGAGAAAACAAGCTTTCAATGTTCACTATGTTACGGATACATCATGTTCTATGCATTTCAAAAGCCACAATTTTTTTTCTTATGTGATTTATTTATATAGCTTGCCAAAAACACATTTTTCACTATATTGCAATTGTAGAGACTTGAAAATTGGAGTACATACTAGGCTCCCTCTCACTGATGTTCCGTCCCACATTCCATACACTCTGTAAATCATCATGGAGGAGTGCAAGGACTATCTGACAAATAATTTTCTCATGACTAAGGTCTTCCAGTCCAAATCATCTGTTCCTCCATTTTCTCCAAAGATCTTCTACAAAGCATTTTGAAAACAAATGGTCTGTCTTCCCTTGAAAAATCAATTTCTAAATTATACTTTGAAAGTGATTTGAAGTCAACTAATAGATCAAAAGAAGGAACATGCAAAGATTTTGCCTGCTGCATAAGACTAAGCAATAAGAAACCTCCTAAAATTTTTCATCGGTCACCAATGAATGTTCAGCAGCTAGAATGTAAAAACAAAAAGCCAACATAAAGAGTTAAATCTGAGGCTTAAGAATTAGCCCTATTACAAATACATATATGAAACATTTAGTGCTCCCTTTTCTTAGCTTCCTCTTTAATTAACCAAGAAAATTCACTATTTGGTGAAATGGAAGAGGTCACCTTAATTCATTTTAGAACAGCAGATGTGGGTGATTAATTGTATCTTAACAATTTAATTGAAAATATTGTCTATAAGAACTTAGAATAAGTGACACATGATATTGGTAAATCCATAGGTACAAAAATGTTTTAAGTAATTATGAAATATTATGTATTGACATGTAAAGAAATGAATTATAGCTATCTTGTCCTAGCAAACTTTGTTAAATTGAAGAGCACACATCCAGTCAGATCTACTATCAGGAAAGAAAACACCAGGTATAACGGCGGTAAATGTATTCACCATTGTATCAGTCATGTTAAGCTAAGATATATACATAATGACTAAAAATAGAGCCTATAACGAACATAAAAAAGCAGCACAGTATCAAGTCTACCCAAGTAATTTTGGTCTTAGAAGCAAAAAGATTGAAAAATAACCCATGTTGGGACTGAAGTCAAGACTTCTACATCCCATCACCTGGTGATGGTGATGGAGATGATATTGGTGTTACCATAACAAAGAACAGAAGGTGTAAGTTATAAATTCTATCTGGGGAAGACAGAGAAAGCTAGCAAGAGGAATGTAAACTTAGGACCTTAAGTAAAAGTTTGCTAAGCAGAAAAGAAAATATTAATCAACTCATTCATCTGTTAAGTATATTTGATCATCTATATGGTACCTAGCATAGACTATATGCTTGCCAAATTCTACCATTTCTTTAAATCTATTTCAAAGTCTACTTATCTCATGAAATATTTTTAGACCTCTAGGTTCCAGGAACTAATTATAGAGACAAGTGAGTAATATCCTGATAGTTTTATAATCACACAGAGACTTACACAAATTTATTACAGATATCCTCCCAAAATTACTGAATCAGAATCTCTAAATACTACATAGATCTATACCAAAACAAACTAAAAATTCCTGAAGGAGGTGTCTTCTGGAGGGTTCAGCTCAGCATTAATCAGTGTGTATATGTGAAGAAATTACTGCGGATTGGGAAAATAAGTAACAAAGGAAATTAATGATAATATAATAACCAAAGTTCACACAAGTCAGCAATAATGCCTAATACCAACACCCAGACTGCAAAATCTCATGATTCATGGGGCACTGGGTAAAATACTCACAAAAGATTCCTTGGGAGACCGGTTACACTCCGTTATCTGAACTTTGCTCCAACACAACCAAAGACATCTTAAAAAACAGACCCAAAAAGACCAAGTTACCTCCCAGGAAGTAAATTGCATCCTGGGGAAGATGAAGTAATTGTCTTACAAATATTAACAGACATCCAAAAATAACAATATAAAAATCATAGTAGCTAAAATCCAATTAAAAGTTACTAGAAAAGCAATGGGGCAGGAAAATATGACTTAAAAAGAAGAAAAAAAGCGGGATGAGGCAAGATGACAATAGAATGAAGACACTGGGAACAGAATCATCACATACTCATAAGTAGACTGCAGTAGAACGAAGGCAATAATTACAAGCAGAAAAACAGATGATTACAGCACATTACAGGAGTAATATCCAGAGGGGCACCCAAATGAAGAGTGGACTAGGCCAAGCACCCTGACCCAGTGAGGTGTGTACTAGTGACCTGGAGGGTTTGGCAAGCAGCAGAGTGGAACTGGTAAAGCCCTTGCATGGTGATTCTCAGCAGACCTCAGTGAGCCCTGAGGCCACAAAAACCTTAGAGGACACAAAGAATTAAACTACATGGGCATAATAAAAATTTAAAGTACATTACACTATCAGGAAGGCAAAACTGAACAAATTCTTACATATACACCCATCTGAGAGTGAATAGAGAACAGATAGAAAAATCTAAGAAGATCAACTTAAAGCAAGGAATTTGAAACAGTAATCAAAAGGCTATCAAAAAACAAAAGTCCAGGACCAGACATTTTCAGAAATGAGTTCTACCCGAACTTCAAAGATATAGCAACACTAGATAAAGATAACAACAAAAAGAACTACAGAACGATTTTCCAAATGAACATACATGCAAAAATTCTCAATGAAATCTTAGCAAACTGAATTAAATAATGCATTAAAAGGATTATATACCACGGCCAAATAGGATTTATTCCAGGGATACATGGAAAATTCAACATCCAAAATATCAATCAACATAATTTATCACATCCATAATAGGAAAGATAAAAATCATATGATCATATTAATAGATGCTGAGAAAGCATTTGGTTATATTCAACATTCATTTGTGATGAAAACCTTAAAAAAAAAAACGGGAATAGATGGAACATAGCTCAACAGTAAAGACTATATATGACAAACCCACAGCTAACATTCTCAATGGTGAAAAACAATGTTTGAACACTATGATCTGGTAAAGGAAAAGAACATCTGTTTCACCAAAGGAAATTACTGTTTCAATTTCTTTGCTTATAATTATTCTATTCAGGTTTTCTGTTTCCTTCTGATTCAGTCTTGGAATGTTACATGTTTCTAAGATGTCCATTTCTACCAGATTTTCCAGTTTTTCAGTATAAAGGCATTCATCGTAGTCTCTTATGATCCTCTGCATTTCTGAGGTACCTACAGTAACTTCTCTTTAGCTTCTATTTATTAGAGTTTTCTCCCTTGTTAAATTAGTGAGTGCAGCTAGAAGTTTGTCTATTTTTTCAGATAATGAGCTTTTGGTTTCACTGATCTTCTGAGGTGTCTTTTTGACTTCGATTTCATTCATTTCTGCTCAAATTTTTATTTCCCTCCTTCCACTGATTTTTGGTTTCATTTGTTCACTTTTTTCTAGTTCCTTAAGGAGTAATGTTCTATTACCTATTTGAACTCCTTTTTGTTTCTTGATATGGATCTGTATTTGTTGTATCCCATATGGTCTGTCATATTTTCATTTGTTTTCAGGTAATTTTTAATTTCTTCTTTGATTTTCCCATTAACCCAATAGTCATTTAGTAGTGTGTTGTTTAATCTCTACAATAAGAGGTTTTACATGTCTTGTTTTTGTGGTTGATTTATAGTTTAATATGATTGTGATCAGAGATACTTGATATGATTTGTTTCCATGAATTTATTGATAATTGTTTTGTGACCCAACATGTGGCCTACCTGATTCTGAAAATTGTTCCAAGTGCACTTGAGAAGAATGTCTACACAGCTCCATGGTGTAGTGCCCTATAAAATTCTAGCAGGTTCATCTGGTCGAGCTCCTCATTTGTTTCCTTATTGATTTTCTGTATGGTTGATCTGTCCTGTAAGTGAGGTGTAAAATGCCCCTACCACTATTCTGCTGATGCCAATATTTCTATTTAGGTTTGTTAATAGTTATATATTTTGGTTCCCCGTCATTTCTTTCAAATATATTGTTGAGTACTATATCTTCCAGTGCACTGATCTCCTAATCATTTTATTATATCCATCCCTGTCTTTTGTTACCTTTTTAAACTGGAAGTTTATTTTATCTAAGTATGGCTGTTTCTTCCCTTTGTGGGGGGCCCTACTGCTTGTAAGATTGTTTTCCAATCACTTACTTTGAGCATTTGTTTATCTTTGGAACTCAGATAGGTCTCCTAGAAACAGCAGGAAGATGGGTTTTGTTTTCAGATCCAACGACCTACTTTCTGCCTTCTGACTGATGAGGTTAGTTCATTTAAATTTAGATTGATTATGAATATTTGCATATTTGCTACCACATTCTTTAGCTTTTAAGTTCCATTTATTATTTTTTTGTGACTTTGCTTTGCTTTGATTTAGATAGAAGTGGTACTTTCAACACTTTTTTTTTTTAATTGTTATTTATGTCTTTTACATTTTGTATTCCCCTTGGGCAGCCCACCACCAATTCACCCGTGATCCATCTCCATGGTCCCCTATATTCTCCTCTCTTCCATTTTGTGCCCTTATCATCCCCTCCCCCTACACTCCCACCACTGAGTGTCTCTCTCCCACCCAGCCTCCCCATAGTCCTGTTATAAGTGAAACCATTCGATATTTTTCTTTTTCTTTCTGGCTTATTTCACTGAGTATGATTCCCTCTAATTCCATCCATGTCATTGCAAATTGCATGTGTTTATCTTCTTTCCATGATGAATAGTACTCCATTGTGTATATGTACCACATCTTCTGGATCCAATCATCTATTTTTGGACATGTGGGTTGCTTCCATACCTTTGCTATTGTGAATAGTGCCGCAATGAACATAGGGGTGCATGTATCCTTTCGGATTAGTGTTTTTGTGTCCTTTGGGTAAATTCCCAAAAGTGGTATTGCTGGGTCGTATGGGAGCTCCATGTTTAGCAATTTGAGGAATCGCCATACAGCTTTCCATAGTGGTTGGACCAGTTCACATTCCCACCAGCAGTGTAGAAGAGTTCCTTTTTCTCCACATCCTTTCCAGCATTT